>JASSUY010041926.1:0-49395 GCA_032466535.1 Forpus xanthops
AGATACTGGAAGGCTGCTATGAGGTCTCCACACAGCCTTTTCTTCTCCAGGCTGAACAGCCCCAACTTTCTCAGCCTATCTTCATATGGGAGGTGCTCCAGTCCCCTGATTATCCTTGTGGCCCTCCTCTGGACTTGTTCCAACAGTTCCATGTACTTTTTATGCTAAGAGCACTGACAGTACTTCAAAGGTACACAGTCACCCAGTACAGGGATTTCTCTCTCTATGAATCTGGAGTAGGAGCTGATACCATGCAGATAAAACAGTCAGAATCTGGGTACCTTCTCTCAGAAAAAACAAGAGAGAGTTACAGATGGATTCTGAATTTTGACATCTTTGCCATTAAGAATGCTACCAAAAATTAGATGGGACATAAAATGAAAAATGTGTCTGTGACACCAAAGACATAGAATTTGTTTTTCACTGAATTCCCATTTGAAGATAGATATGCAGATAATTTGTTTTTATGTTTAAGCACCTTCTTGAGCACAGCCAATTTTTTCTGGCTAACCCAAGTATCAGAAGAAATGCCAAATGCTAAAATGTAGGGTTTTTTCCCAATACCTGATGTTCCGAATGGTGGTGGCTTTGGAGAGAGTCCCAGACAATTCCTAGGTTTGACTGGGAAAGCTGGTTAAAAGCAAATATTGCAAGCTTGGCTGAGAACAGCACCCAAGGATTTGTTCATCAAGGATCTGGTTTCTCCTCCTGTTTTCCTTTAGCAAGTTCAGCTCTGAAATTCATTTGCCATTTTTCCTTCACTTCTGAGGGTACGCAATCTCTTTGAGATGTTTTTACTGGTAGCATGCTGCACCACAAAGAATAAAGTTCATTGAGGATTTTTTTTTTCTATAAATGCAAAAACCCACCTTATGCTGGATTTACCTATCCTAACATCTAAATCCTGCAATCTATTCCTTTACTCACAGTGTGCAAATTCATGCATATCTGCCACAGGCTTTAAGGATTCAGACTTCTATGGAAGTTCAGGATTGCAGTTAATAGTGACTTGCCTAAACTTGAGGTCTCAAATTAAAAAAAAAAATGCAACATTGGCCCTAATGATATTTGCAGTCAGACAGCAAATCAGCAAAGCTAAGGAATGAGTACTAAGCAAAGCAGATTGAACAGAGCACTGGAAAATGCTTAGCTACTTTGCCATTGCAAGGCACTTCCAATTGGTCAGAAGATTATCTCATTTATATATCTGGTATGGTACTAATTATGAAACAGAATTTTACTAATCTGCAAAAAAGGCAACTACCATTCCAGGAACAATTAAAAAACTTTTTGAGCAAGGCTGGAACCCCAAATATTCCATAAACCAGGAAAATGAACATGGGCAGAAAGACTAAATGGAAAGATAAACTCTGAAATTAACTAAAATATACACTTAAAATAAAAATTAAAGGTATATTTCAATATTTTCCCCAGTGCAAAATAAGGAACATTCTTCGGTATGCCTTTGTCAGAGAAATCACTTCCTCACGCTGTCCACACTGTTTGATGATGTGACAACTTCTCATAGTCAAGTTTGCCTGCAAAACCTTCATTGTGAAATTTCCCTTGTGTGATCACCCCTCCCATAGTTAATGAAATTTATACAGTGGTGCAAGATAATCTGTCTGGTATTAAACTGAACACGGAAGTTGCAATCAGATCCTAATACATTAGAAAAGCAGAGCTCCAGTCCCAGCATGGTCATGCCATGGCTGTGCCTGCCCACAGCCCTGTTGATCTTGTCCCCACAAATCCTCATGGGCTATGTCCTGTCCTTGTCCCATCAATCCCATCCCCACCAAGATGGTCAGTGCCTGGCTGTCACTGCCTGGTCCCTGGCTGGGGTGGCGGGATGGATCCTGGCTGGGATGCCCCGTCCTACCATCCTAGGTTGCTCCCAGCCCTTGTGGTGCCCTGAAAGCAGCATTAAGCTGTAAGTCAGTTTAAACAACCTGAAGTGTTTTAGTCACAGTCAAATCAAAGCTGAATCACAGAACCATAGAATCATAGAACAGTTAGGCTTGGAAAGGACCTCAAGATTATCAAGTTCCAACCCCCTGCCATGGGCACTGACACCTCCCACTAAACCATGTCACCCAAACTAAGCATTTTTTTTATATTCCCCACCAAAACAAACAGAAATAAATCTGTAGTCTCATAAGCACCTTTCTACTATTTGAAGGCAACTTAATTTCCCTTTGAAGAAAAGAAAAATAGCTCAGAAAATCTTCTGTCCAGCTTTCTTATAATCCAGCTGAGTTCACATAAATGAGAGCTAAACTGAATCTTTTCACATAATCTTTTATAGCAGTTTGGATATTTTTTAAGTCTGTGTTTGTAAGAGTTACACTATGCAGTCTTACCTCAAGCTCCCTCTGCCCTACCAAGATTTTTAAATTATTTGTTAATTATTGAAGCTCAATCACTCACAATTATGTTCACTTCAGACCATTTTTATTTTGACAACAAAAGTAAAGTAACCTTTGAGAAGCTGGGAATTTGTCACACCGTATCTTGTTCTTCTACATCTTATTTTCTACAGAGATTTGTTAGAGAGGAGCCATCCTGCAATATCCCAGGTTATGTTTCTGCAAAAGTCAGCAGAATAAATTATAGCAAAAACTTGGCAACTCTCTCATTTATAAATTGCATCTTTGCCAAGTGCTTTCCTGCTGTGTAAAGCAGATTGTCACTTCTCACTTCAGTTCCTTATGCTTTGTCCCACAGCTTCATAAGCATTTTTATAAGTATTACAAAACAAGATATTATGTCTTCAGACAGACAGACGCCTCTTTCATGTGCAGAGCAGGACCTGAAATGGAGAACTCTTCACAGAGGGTACACCCAGACCAAAAGGACATGTTGAGTGAAATCTGGGGTTTAAGTTACCATGAGAAACCACAAATGCTCTTATACCCTTACCCAGTACATAGAAACATGGATCAGAAGGAGAAAACGCTGATTTATCCAACTTCATGTTTGTTGCTGCTGCCAATACTATGGCATCCAAAAATTTTCCATGTACTAAGAACTAGACCACCTGTGGATGAATAAAGTTGAGAGCTTATGGGTAACAGTTAAGGGGCAGGCTAACATGGTGACACTTGTGGATGTTTACTACAGGCCACCTAATCAGGAAGTCAATGATGCTGTCTACAGAGAGCTGAAAGTAGCCTCACAATCACAGGCCCTGGTTCTCATGGGAACTTAACCACCCTGGAATCTGCTGGAAAGGCAACATGGTTAGGTACACACAGTCCAGGAGACTCCTGCAGAGCATTAATGATAACTTTTTGACACAAGCAGTGGAGGACTGAATGAGGAAACGTGTGCTACTGGACCTTGTACTAACAAATAAAAAAGGACTGGTTGGGCATGTGAAGGCTGAGGATAGCCTTGGCTCTAGTGGCCATAGAATTGTGGAGTTCAGGATCTTGTGTGGAGGAGGCAGAGCAATAAGTAGGATGACAAATCCTGGATTTCAGGGAAGCTAACTTTGGTCTCTTCAAGGACCTACTGGTAGGAATCCCACGGGCTAGGGTTCTAAAAGGTGGGGAGATCCAAGAGAACTGTTTAATATTCAAGTATCACTTCCTCCAAGCTCAAGATTGGTTTATCCCTATGAGTAAGAAATCATGCAAAGGCAAAAAGAAACCTGCATGCTCAAACAGAGAGGTTCTGGGAAACTCACAACAGAAGAAGGAAGTTTACAAAATGTGGATAAAGGAATAGACCCCCTGGGAGAAATATAAGAACATTGCCAGATTATGCATGGATGTGATGAGGAACGCTGAAGTGCATTTAAAGTTACATCTGGCAAGGGATGTCAAGGACAAGAAGAGCTTCTTCAAGTACATCAGTAGCAAAAGGAAGAGTAAGGAAAATGTAGGCCCACTGATGAATGGGGTGGGTGTTCTTGTGATAAAGGATACAGAGAAAGCAGCTACTGAATGCTTTCTTTGGTTCAGTCTCTACTGCTAAGGCCAGCCCTCAGGAATCCCAGACTCTGGATGCAGGTGTGAAAGGAAGACTTTCCTGGCTTTGAAGAGAATCTGGTTAGTGATCACTGAGGCAAACCTAACAACCACAAATCCATAGGCCCCAACAGGATGCACTCACGATTGCTGAAGGAGCTAGCAGATGTTATTGCTAAGCCATACTCCGTTATCTTTGGAAGGTCATGGAGAACAGGAGAGGTGCCTGAGAACTGAAAAGCTGATGTCACCCCAGTTTTCAAGGGCGAGAAGGAAGAGCCAGGAAACTACAAGCTGGCCAGCCTCACCTACATCTCTTGAAATGTGATAGAACAGCTCATCCTGGATGTCAATTGGCACAAACTAAAACATAGGAAGTTCTATCTGAATATGAGAAAAAAATTCTTTACTTTGAGTGTGATGGAACATTAAAACCTACAGAGGTTGTGGAGTCTCCTTCTCGAGATATTCAAAACATGCCTGGATGTGGTCCTGTGCAACCTTGTCTGGGTGAACTTTCTTAGCCAGGGGGGTAAAATAGATCTCAAGAGGTCCCTTCCAACACCACTCTGTGATTCTGTGAAACTGCTGTAAGAGTTGTATGAGTCCCTTGTCTATTTTTATTTTATCTTTGTCAAAGCAATCAGTGTCTAAAAAAGGTTTGGTAGCAATGCCATTCGAACAAAATGGCTTTAAATCAAGGTTTTGCAGCTTCTCTTGAGGTGATTATATCACTGCCTCAGCTGCTGTTTTCTTGAAGCTGGTTCCACAGGCAAAGTCAGGAATGCTTCAGTTCATCACTCCTCTTTGAATCCTGTCTCAGAAAGCATCATTGTCTTTTCAGAGTCCCATTGAAATAACATAATTCCCCAAAGAGGTCGCACCTCGAATGTGCCTGCCCTCACGAACAGTCTTGCTTCTTTGTTATCATCAGTGCCAGGTGATTTTTTTTACCCTGCAGCAGTAGAGTTTTCTTTTTAGTTTTCTGCTTTAAGCAGGTAAAGGCAGAAGTGCCACCTTCTGAAGTGCCACCTTTTAATGTGTCTATAGAAAAGTCCTGGGGTTTGCTTGGTGATTGGGAAGAGGTCAAAACAAAAGAGTTGCAAGTTTTTAAATTCTGAAAGGAAAAAAGTTGTTCATATGCTTGTGGAAATGTCACTGAAATTAATGGATTTGCACAGCAACAGATGAAATAAGAATAGAAATACTTCAGCTCTTGACTGTAGGGGTTCATCTGGTTTTGCACTTTTTGCATTCTCCCCATCTCAGCTTCATCATTACTCAAGCTTCAGCACCAGGGAAACCAGATGTTAACACCACATACACACTGATATTATAAAGTCAGGATAGGACCAACACTTCTGCAGGCTAAAAAGCTGCTTCCTTTGTCACTTAGCAAGATACAGAAAATTTTGAATCTAGCTTAACGAGTGTGTGTTTTAAAAGGTACCTTATACTTCTGAAAGTATCTGAAAGTCCCCGACACTGAGTGTTCCTGAGATTGGGTTTGGTACTTTGTAAGGGAATGGAAAGTCTATGGAATTATATTTATTTATTTATTTTTAGCAAAGGAATCCACTGACTATCAGATAGAAAGGAAAGGAGTATGATTCAGTACTTCACTAGTGAAAATTACCATGGGCATCTTCAACACAGATTAGCAGGATTGACTGTATTGGCTGATGTGTAGACAACATTAGGTAACAACTCTGTAGCTCTAGCCCCAGATTCAGCTACCTGCCTGTGCTCATTTACAGCTGTACAAAATTGGTTTCTCTTTCCTGGAAAGCTGTGGATGAGCTCCAATAGTCTGTGTGCTAATATCATGCAAGGAAAGGAGAGGAGGGAGACACAGAAATTAAGTTGCTGAGGTGGTAGCAGTAACTCAAGCATAAAAACAATACCAACATAAGAAGGTATAAAACCCTGAGGACCACACCAGAAGATGGAAACTGAGCAAGATCAGGAATTTGCTGTTGATTCCTCATCAGGACACCATCGTCACCTGTCTGTTAGACAGTTTGGCCAGCAGACTCATGGGGTGCCTGCACATCTTTCTAGCATGCTGTGGATATCCTGCCTGCAGAGCAAACAGTGCCATTTAACAGCACAGACATAGCCAGTGATATTTCTGTACTTCCCAAGAACAATGCTGATGAGGAGCAGGAGTCAGGAAGGGCTACAGGATCCTGATAGATAGACTGAAAAAAAATTTTAAGGAAATTGAAGTAAAAAAAAATTAGGACAATAGCAAAAAGAAAAACTGTCTCGTTTTCCAAGCTTGAAGAACTATTTTCTCCCATGAAAACAACCCAAACCTCTTTCTCAGAGCTGCAGACCTGCCACCACACACATCTCCCTTCAGTGATGTCACGTCCCCTTCAGGGGACACTGTTTTCCAAAGTGAAGCCACACAGCTGCTAATGACTCAAAACCACTACACTGCACGACCAGTAGGCTGCACAGTGTGGCGACGAAATGCCTGACAAGGTCTCAGCAGCAAACACCCATCTTGGGAACACATCCTTGGGATCACATAAGCATGTCCATCTGTATTAGCTCCAGAGTGAGCTCTTTTCTCTCTCTTTTATTTTATTTTTTTTTTTTTTAAACATGCTGTTACTGGATTTCATCTGGGAAAAGTCTGGGAGTTTTTTTGTATTTGTGTAACATTGCTGATCTCAGATTTATGACGAAGGAAGTTTACTGCCTATTGCAGCTGCATAGAAGTTTCAAGCATGGCTGTGTCTCCACATATTAGGGGAAATTAAGAGAAGAAACAGTGCTGGCCCAACTGAAAGTACAATCACACAGGCTCCCATCTGTCCCTTTGACAAATAAAGATTATGGTCCTCACCTTCATGTACTAATGCGTGTTTGAGAGTTACCTAAGGTAACACAGGAATACTGCAGCAGAATCAAGAACAATATTCAAGTTTTTCATTCATCTTAAGGGTTGGGTTTATTTCACTTCTTATAGGGGAAGACTTAGACACTGGTTGCCAAAAAATCAAAGAAAACTCACAAATTTACAGTGTTATCCCATATCAATAATATCTTTGCTCCACCAAACGCTGTCATTTCAGGGCAAAATCTCACCTAAATAAAAAGGATTTGAGGAAGTACAAGGTAGCAAAGCTGAATCCCACTCTTAAAGAGGAAAGGTAAACTGGCCACTAATGAAAAATGGGGTTAGGAAAAAAAATAAAAACTAAAATCTAACTTTGCCAAAGACATCCTTGACTGATTTTGTTTGAAGAATTCAAAGACAGGTTGAATAACAGAGGCACCACCTCCTATTCCAGTTTTTTGCTATTCTTAGAGCCGAAATTCTTATGCTAATTTAAACCTCCCTTGTTTTAATTTAAATTTATTATTACTGATTCTACCCACCACATCCTTGAACAGATTATTCTCCCTCTCTTTGAAGCCACTTACACACTTAACACAAATGAGGACTGTTTTCCTTCTCCTCCAGCTTTCTGTTTTCAGGAGACCCCATTCTTTCCATCTTCACATGTAAAAAGTGCACTTTCTAGGTCCATCATCAGCACCACACTTTGCACCTAGACTATGTCACACTGGTCACAACCCTATTGAATTGCAGTGCTCCTGGGTTTTTAGGGTTTCCCTGTTCCTTACCTACCTTCCCTCCTTTGCATTCATGTAGCCAGAGGGATCTAATCTGAGCCTTTAACTTGAGCCTGTCCTTCCTGCTGCTAATGTATCCCACAGGCCATGGGCACTGTGTTTGTAACACCTGCATTTCCCACCATGCCAACGCACTTTTCTAGTCCTGACAGATCCATTATGTTCTTTAATGACCCACACCCTGGAGCCTCCAGCACTTCTGCAACTCCTTTACATGTTAAGTGAGAGAGTGACTAGTGAAGTTACATGACCCCTTCTGTCCCTGTTCCAGATCAGACAGGTGACATCCCCAGGGAAGGAGATGCAAATGTTTCAGACTCTGGATTTCTGCTTTATGTAAAACTGGTTTTAATTTCAAAACGTTGGCACGCTTAGGGGATACTGCTAATGCTCTTCAACTGTCAGCACTTCGGCAGAGGCACACTTGGCTTTCAGTCCCAATCTGTATTTAGACATCAGAGCCTGAAAACCTGAGTTTTCCACAAGCAGAAGCTGACATGTCAGAAGCTTGACTGCAGGATCTTCTGGCCATGATCCAGCAGCAGTGTCCCTCCTTTCAGTGGGATATTGAGTGAACAGGCAGCTAAAGCTACCTTCTTTGAGGATGTGGGCACACCCCAGCAATCTCTTGTTCCATTTTCTCCAAGGCAGGAAAAGTAACAAGCTGTTTGCAGGAAAGCTGAGAGCATTGATGTATTTATTGGCGTCCACTCATTGGTACTATAGAAAAGTGGATACCAAGATTACACCCCAGTCTTGAGACTCATCCCAGACTGTTGCTTCACTATGCTAGCTAATAAAATCATATTCAGTAGGTTTGTGTTTATGTTGGTGGGTTTTTTTTAATTAGCTTTACACGAGTTTAGCCTTAATGCCTTCTATACCAAGTGCTTCACTGTGCTTACATCATCAGGTACTGTGCACAGATTGTGCTTTACTTGGGGCAATCAGATAACAATGTAAGAGTCTCTTCAATGCTAAAACCACAAACACACAAAAAACAAGATGTGTGATATATGGAGTCTGCTCCATAACCCAGACCTGATATTCTGCACTACACAGACTAGATATTAAACCTGATATAGAAGTACATGTAAGAGTTTGGAATAAAGGCAGTCTAGAAAAAACAAGACTGATACCTATCCAGAAAAATGGTAACAAGACAGTGACAGAGCAGCACATTTATCTGTTCTCTCCCATACTGAAGCCAAGCTTGGTAAAGACCGAGCTGTAAAAGCGATGGCTGAGAGATATACCAATGTTCTTCCAGCCTGAAAGAAAATTAGTTTAGAAAATGCTTACAAGTGCTCCTTTAAGAGTGTCTTATCCATTTGACTTTTGAAAATAATTCAGGTACTTTTAAACAACTACATTGCAACCAACAAATAAAAACACCTAACAAGTATTACTACAGTAACAGCAATGTGAAACATTCATTTATATCTGTTCTTTCTAGTTACCAAATATACGCTCATGTCTAAATATTCAGCAGATAATTTGATGTTTCTGGATGTGACATTATGAATAATATTCCCCTAAAAGTGGTGGGAATACATTATGACTCATGCATGACATCTGCCTTAAATCTAAGGATTAATTTTAACTGGAGTATTTTATCAGGAGATTATTAAATTTGGAACCTAAATTAATGAGCATTAACCTGAGTGAATATCTAGAAATATTACAAATGCGTGGGAGGAGAGAAAATCTTCTTGATGACTCAGCATAAATTTTAAAATAATATTTAAGGGGATATAATGAGTACAGTAATAATAATGATAAAAAAAAAAAGCTGTCATAAAAAATTGAATCAGATTATGTCTGAGGTCAAAATCTACTAAGAGTACAGCAGTGCCCCCCATCACCTGAACAGGCCTTGCACCAAGTCACTGCAAGCAGGAAATGAAAACATCTATTGTCCATCATAGAATCATAGAATTGTTAGGGTTGGAAAAGACCTTAAGATCATCTATCATCCTGAGTTCATTATGATCTGAATGGGAGATTGCCACCATCCAAAAATTTTAAGGATACATTCACTCTGAGTTTGAAAGCTTGAGTTAATAAAAATTTTTTCTCATGTCAGAGAACTTCATGTTTAGCTGTAAAAGAAATCTGGCTCGATTGCACCTCACTGTAGTAAACACTATACTGGGGTGTACAAATAGGAGCACTGCCTATAGGATCAAAAATATTCCTTCCACTCCATCCACCAGTGTTGAGGCCATGCTGGGATTTTCCCACGTGCAGTTACTATAGTACGGTCAGCATGTCAGCTAGCTGAAAAGAGGTGGAGGAGACCATAATCTGCAGATACCTAGAAAATATGACTTCTGAAGAAATGCAGAGAAAGTTTAACCTAGAAAAGAGAAGCCTAAGAGGACACAGTCTCATGTTCATGCATATAAAGTCACCTAAAAAGATGGTGGAGATAAATTCTTCCCCCCATCTAGGATGGGGAGGACAAGGAGTATTAAGTTTAAATTACAATAGATGAAAGTTCAGGGTGGTGTAGCTTTACTCTTTTTAACACTCAGCAAAGCAGCTGACGGGATAGGGAGAAGGTATTGGGGTCCCCTTGAAGAAAGATTTTAAGTATGGTGTCAAGCAATTGGCACATCAGGAATGGCAAAAGTAGAATTGATTATGTCTTGGGGAAGAAGGATGCCCTAGATAACTCTTTATTAATCATCTCATATGAAGAATTTGAGCAGCCATTTCCTATGATTAGCAAACAGGCAGAATTCAGTTCCTACTTATACTAAAACCATTTCATTTGGCAATATGAAGGCACCTGAAAGAGGACCTGGGATTAAAAAACAAACATGCAGCTTGGCAGGTGGTGATAGGTAGCAGGAATTTCCCGGGGTCTTTAGAGAATGTATGAAGCATACCATCAAAGGGTGATTGTCTCTCTCACGTATGGGAATATATCTTATTAGAAATGTTTAACTTTTCCATCCTACAGACAGAATAGCCCACCCAGGGCTCAGAGCATAGGCATTATCTGACAAGCTTTTAACAGGAACCCAGCAAGCCCTGAGTTGTTTAAAGCATGATTACTAAACTGAATTTCCAAACTCTATGTCTTGTCCTTTATGAAAAAATAATGAAGTTTTTTCTCTGTGGGTATTTATAGTACTTCATGAATTTGGGATGAGTACTAGAAAATAGCAAAAGCCAGTGAAACAATAGTAAATAAATGCATAGAGAAATGCATCTAAACTTTTGATGAAATGTCTTATCCTCCCTTGATACTAATTAGCAAGGGGTAACTCACATGCCAGACCTTGAAATAGTCTTTTACATGACAAATCATTAACTTTTCAGAGACATAAAGGGAGTCTCCACTGAGCTTTTTGCCTGCCTTGATATTCACTGATTTATAAGGCATTAGGAACTAGGTTGGTTATCCCATCGGACCTTCTGCTAAATGTATCTGGCACTAGAAACCCCAAAGCACAGAGGTGGTGGGGAGCATTACCGCTCATAGACCATGAGGACCTTAAGCAAGGGCAAGAATTCGAGGGATTTCAAGTTTGCTTAGACCAGAGGCATCCATGATGGGAGCACTCATAAAAACAGTCCACAGTTCCTGAGCTCCTATTTAAAACAATCCAAACTCCATCAACAAACTGCGCACAAAACCCACATGATTCGATTAGGATCATTGGTCTGCAAAAAGCATAGCCTCCATGGAAGGATAACAAGGCCACTCAGAAGGATGAATGATTAAATAGACCAAATGATTTAAGCCTGAAAGAGCTTAAGGTGTTAAAGGAAGGAAAATTTACATTGGATCTATGAAAATATCAAGACTACCTCCTCTGTGCCAACCAGTGAGTAATTGCTTCCCATATTTTCTAACATAAAAGCAGGTACTGATTTTCTTTTGCCCAGAAACAAAAAGTCTCTGGGCAGGCACTTACACAAATTCATGGAAGGAAAATTCAGTCTCTTGGAGGCATTGTGCATCCTCCTACATAAAGCCTTTAGTGGAAACCCATTGTGCCGTGCATATGCGTATGCATATGTAGGGTGTAGGTTAAGTCTACCTATGGGATGGAAAGAAGGTACCACTCTGCACTGCATTTATCATGAACCACCAAAAGCACTCATACAGAAAGCAAATACAGCTCAGGCCTCTGGCAAAGAAAGCCTCATTTTAATTTCTCCAGTACTTACTCACTTCTTTTACCCCTGGCAGAAAGGTATAGCGGAAGATGTATCTTCACCTGACCCAAAAGCACCAATCTTAGTATATTGCTTTCTGCAATCCAAGCCATGACTTTGGCCCAAATATTCAAGAAAAGGATGTCTATTTCTATACAGTTCCTGGAGATTCACTTTGGGACTAGGACAATGAAAGAACCAAATATTTGCCTTGGTTTCCACTTTTCTCCTCCTACACCTCTCCTGGGAAACAAAATTGCTGTGTTTTGTGCATAAACCCAATGGCTGAAACCGATAAAGTCTCAGCAAAGCTTGTTTTCATTCTTGTGCTGCAGAGCAGTAAATCAGTGGAAGCCCATAAGGGACATTTTGTGCTCACTAGTGCTGCAGTGTCACCACCTTGGAGCACAGTTTAGTGTAAGTCAGCTAAAAAAGACAACACTGGCAGGCAGAAGCGGGGATCATTGAAATTCTTTTCCCATAGACAGTTGCAGCAACAAGGAGATGCACCGAGGAATGAGTTCTCACCTTTGTCCAGTCCTTCCTTAGTAGCATCAGCTTGAGTTCCTCCCCTGTAGGAGGACAGCAGCCCTGAAAATCCATCTGGATATCCACAACATGAGGAACATAGAATCATAGAACAGTTGAGGCTGGAAAAGACCTTAAGGTCATCTAGTTCCAAACACCCTGACATGAGCAGGGACACCTCCCACTAAACCATGCCAGGCTATGTCCAACCTGGCCTTGAACACTGCCAGAAATGGAGCATTCACAACTTCCCTGGGCAACACATTCCAGTGCCTCACCACCCTCACAGTTAAGAACTTCTTCCTCATATCCAATCTAAACTTCCCCTGTTTAAGTTTGAACCCATTACCACTCATCCTCTCACTACAGTCCCTCATGAAGTTACCTTCTCAGCATCTCTATAGGCCCCCTTCAGATACTGGAAGGCTGCTATGAGGTCTCCACGCAGCCTTCTATTCTCCAGGCTGAACAGCCCCAACTTTCTATCCTATCTTCTTACACAAGATGCTCCAGCCCCTTTATCATCCTCGTGGCCCTCCTCTGGACTTGTTCCAACAGTTCCATGTCCTTTTTATGTTGAGGACACCAGAACTGCACACAATACTCCAAGTGAGGTCTTACAAGAGGAGGTGATCCTGCTCCTTCGATCTGCTGGTCATGCTCCTTTTGATGCAGCCCAGGATACTGTTTGCTTTCTGGGCCCACAGGACACCTTCGTGTAAGCACATTGAGGAACAAAATTCGGAGTTCTACCCACAGTGTGCAGACACAATTTTGGACTTCAGAATAGCCCATCTCAGGTAGGAACAGACATGGGTGGTGTTTGCTGTGCATTGCACTCTTGAGTGCTTTCTCTACTGGTGAAGAAAGACTAACAGATTATTTGATTATCACAAACAAGATTTGTTTGCAGTATCAATGGCAATGCCACACTTCCACACAGCCTTGTTTTATTCATGAAACACTAATGGTTTGATTTGTTTTTATGATATTTTCCTGTGAGTCATGTAGATGCAACATGAGCAAAGGTTTCTTACAGCAGGAGGAGGAAAGCACAAGGGTGTGGAGTAGAGACAATTTTGTTATGATGCTTTGGTGAACACAATTATGGAGCGTTACCTCATTTTTTAAGAAAAAAAGACCTAAGGAAATGTAGTTTATTAAAAATAATACCGAAGCACTTTCATGACAGATGCAATAATTGCACTAAGATAAAACATGCACAAACGTATTTCTCACGCACTTGCAAGTATGTCAGATGTCCCAGGGGGGAAACTGTTGCTGATCCAGTGACCTTCCTCCAAAAACACCCAAATTTATTTGCATTATGACAGTGTGATGCTTAAAACTGAGATGAGGGCAGACTGCTCAAAATTACCTGTTATGCAAGGCTAAACACTCAAACCCCATTTTGCACATCAGCTGGCATAGCTGGGGGAGGAGAAACAAACTTCTGAGCCCTAAGCCTTTCTCCAGAACAAGTAGCAGAAAGCACTGCCTACATGCCCGGGGTGTCACTGTATGCCCTTATTCTTTGAACAGTAAAGACCTCAGATGGAGAATTTTTCCATTCAAAACAACATGAAGTAACTTTAGCCAGGTAAAGTGACAACCAACTTTGGGTAAGGAGTATTTTGTGTCCAGCACTGTATTCACATCCCAAGGGAGAAAACCACAAGTCTCTTCCACAGCTAGAAGGGATTAGTAATATTCACAAGATCAACTAGTAAGCACTGCTGGTATTCTGCCACCTTGCTGCCTCCTTTCCAATTTGTGCACATGCAAACAGCCACTTCCTGATTTCAAAGTGCTGGTGGTGGTAGGAAGGACAATTGGCAGAGTCGTCCCTTGGTGGGAAAGGCTGGGTGTTGGCAAAACTAACTCATCTCTCATAGGCATTGTTGGGTGCTTTTATTGAAAATTTTCAACCACTCACTAATATTATATCCAAAAGCCATAAAACTATCTCTTTTTTTAGCATGCAAACAGGCATTTGACAGTCTGAAAAATATCAGGTGTGTGTGTGCAAGATGGGCTAAGGACCAAGTATTGGAGAGAGCTGTCTGACAATGCCCTCCTACTTCCCTACAAGTGCAAGCAGCATAAGCAAGCTCAAGAGGAGACTATGAAAAACCAGAGGCCAGATCAAGTCTTTATTTCAGGTTCTGCGAGTCTTGATGGAAAACATGAAGGCTTGACACATGGCTCCAGTTTGGGTTTGATATACAATATAAGCACACGCATGCCTCGCTAGTCTAATCGTGGCTAATTCCTGAAAACTGAGGTCTTCAAGTAATAAGGGGAGCGGGGGAAAAATAAGACACTGTTATAGAAGAAAGCTTTTTCTTCAAATACTACGTACCACCACACTCTTACCTCCGTCACAGTCAAGTCCCATTATTTTTAAGGAGTAGTCCAGACAAAACAGGACAAGCAAAGCCAAGCTAAGCAAAGCAAATGGAGCTGGCAGTGCTGCTGACAGAGGCAGCTGAAACCCAGCACTCTCAGCACAATACTAAGCTGCAGTATTTGCTTCGGGAGCAAGCACTAAGCTTGCATTAATATTTATACTCTATTTTCCATCCCATTCCTTGACTGGCATGATTTGTTAAGTAGTGTCCTGCTCAAAAGAAAGGGGAATTAGTGAGGTGTAAGTTTTTTCATAAGTCTTTTTTTGAAACGGTCTTAATCACAAAGCTCAGCTGATGTCCTCCTTCCCACCCTCTTCCCCCTTTGCCCAGCTGGCCCAGCTTAAAAAAGCAGAGAGGCAAGTTTTCAACCATTATGCTGTTAAAAGAGTGGGATTCACACTATAAATATCCAGTATTCAAACACTATCGTTGAGTTCTCAGAGAATAAACTACCTTGATTGAAGAACGGGCTCATTAAGGTAACAAAGTGACAGCTTCGAGCAAGCTCCCTTTACAGTTTCTAAATGCATCTGCTCTGCTGGAATTAAAGATGCATTCCGACTGGGAGGAAAGAATGGCCTTAATGTGAGGTCTGCCTCTGGCTACATTGTTAAGCAATAAGACGTGACAAGCAGTGCACTTTCAGGGGATTTTTGGCATACTTAGGTATGCAATGAGGTATAATGGTCAGAGTAAAGCAATCTTAACCCCCAAGAGTACCAGTATGTACTATACATATCTCTCAGATGGACAAACTGCATGTATTTCCAATGCAATAATATTAGGAACCAATCAGAGAGCATCATCTTTTGCATCCCAAACCATTTTGGGTGAAATTCATCCCTGCTGCCTGAAAACCAAGTGATCAGACTTTAGATTAAACACAGAAGTCTCTATGTCTATTAAAAAGGATTTATGAGCACTCACCACTTTAGGATTGCTAATAAGAGGCAAAATCTCCAGGATTTCCTTGAGCAAGTACCATGTTAAAATATGCACAGATGGATGTAGAGAGCCTGTACTGATCCCACAGGGTTTTGACAGTTCATTGAGTGCAACTGCAGCAAACCAATGTGTATCCCCTTGTCCATGACTCTAAAAGGCCTGGAAGAGTGCTATGTACATTGATGGATGACTTTACATCATCTACTGCCACCATGATGCAGGTTTGCTCCCAGTTACGACCTTTTCTGTGTAAAAATCCCACCTATCATCACTGAAGCAAATAAAATCGTTAGAGCTGTTCACCTTCTACTACTGTATACACAAGGGAAAAACAGTATTTTTGACCATGCAGTAGGTAGAGGTGTCCATGCCTAGTCACTCCTGAGGGTAGTAAGCAACCCCTGCAATCAAAGGAGACCCACACCTACTCAGCCATGTTTGCCAAATAGAGTAAAGACAGATCTTGATGACTGGGTTAGGGTGATAAACCTGTGTTAAGAAGAGTAGGATAGCCTTGCACCTTTGAGATCTCAAATGATGGTGAAGGAATTAAGGTAGCAGGTTCTGCCTACTACTGTTTCCAATGTGCCCGCCCATTCATCGAGTCTTGTAGCTCTCCTTGCCTCTAGCCTCAGAATTGCTGACATAAATACTGACTGAAGTTGCCTGAATTTACCCATATCCTGTTACTTATTCAAATAAATTTTTCAGAGCAGAAATTCTTTTAAAAGTTCTCAAGACTTACACCTAAAAACGAAGATGCTGAAGATAGTTTCAGGATGCTTTCCAAAAGCACACAATCTTCTTTTTGGACTGCTATGAATGCAAAATGCAGGCTACATATTTCATACCTTCATAAATTCAAAAGCAAGTCTGCTCTATATGCAGTGTGGCTGTGTGATTTATACATACTATACAAGCAATTTAGCTAAGAAACACTGCACAAAAAACACAGTCAATGTGGAAATTATTTTTCAGCTTACAAAAGGCTAATCATATGGTCAAACACAATACACTGAAAGTGCCAGGTGCTCACGACTGCTAACGTAATCTGACCACAGAAGAATTTCTGCATCAGACAAGCACCCTTACTTGAAATTGTAAGGGTTCATACCAGTCCAGCAACGCTAGGAACTATGTAGGCATTTCTCAAATGAATTTGTCTAAGTTACTTAAATGACTGAATGTGAATGGGCTTCCATCTGGCTAGGCCAGAACAACTAACAACTTGCAACTTTACACTCATTTAATAGGGCAAGAGGCCACCTGAATTACCTTGGTGTTTAGGACTCCATTCCCAAGAGTGGCTTAGCAATAACAAAGGCTATTTCTCTGCTATGTCTGAAACCTGTAACCAAAGTGTTTCCTATTAGTAAGATATCACATAAAAGTGAAAGGAAAAACAAATATAACCACTTAGTGAGAAAAGGGGCTCAGGACATTACGTAATCTCTCAACGTCTTGCTCAAAATGGAAGATTCACTCCAAAGTTTTTGTCAGAAATTTCTGCTTTTACCATATTAGCTGGAACGGACATTTCCAGCCATGCTGCTGATACCCCTCTTGTATGTTTTCATCATTTCATCAAGGTTGATGTTCAAGCTCCCAGCCTAATTCTCTGCTCTAGTGCAGCCACAGCCTCACATTAAAGCATGAAAATTTAAACTCATCATGTTTTGCAATATTTACAAATTGATGAAAGTACTGCAACCAAATGGCAGCTGCCTAGGGCTGAGAAAAGCTGCTGAGCTGGGATGCTTTCCACCTGTTTCCATCTTTTATTTACACGAACTTAAGAGAATTCATCAGTCATAGAGCACTTCGTATTTTAAGACAGGTGAGAGCCACACAAGTGTACCATACCCAGTATCTCCCTAAAAAATAGCATGTCCTCCCACATTTTTGTAGGAAATGCAGATTCTGGAACTTTTCAGTCTAGAGAGCCCCAGCAAAGAAGCCTAGTAGCTAACTCCACTGTAGAGGGTCCCACTCAAGCTGTGCTATAAAAATTTCTGCCAAGGGGAAGGTAGTCTTGTCTAGAGCCAGGAGCTGGCCATGCAAAGGAATCTTCCCCTGCACCAGTATCTTTTATGAAAACTTTGACAATCTCTTCTCAACTGCATATTTCCTATTGGCCTGTTCCCAGAGTAGAGCCTGTCAAGGGAGCCACTGTTCTAAATTCAAATCAGTCCAACTTTTTTAAGCCTACACAATACCAGATTATCTCACAGCTTTTACTTAAGGTGGATTTCTTTAAATGCTGTTGAAATTCTGTGTCACAGAAACACTTTTAACATATTTTCTGCAAAGTTCCTTCATACAGAAGGACCAGATTGCAAGAATACTCCAATTTCTTTAATTCAGAGCTAACTTTCTGTTATATATTCCTTCTGTAGAAATGCCAGTAATATGCTGGGAGAGGTTCTCCACCACCAAAGGGAAAGGGGTTTTCTTTGTCAGCCATCGCAACCCATCCCGCCATAACTCTTTGTGTAAATGTCTACCCTTTAGGAACCAGGCAATGGAGAGAATCCTACCTTCTCCACATTGCCTTACTTCTCTGGATGTCAGTTTGCTGCTAGACAGAATGAAGTACATTTTGGGAAGAGGATGCTGATGAAAAGACCTACCAAAGAAGATAGATGTGTGTTTTATCTATAGTATGTGATTATTCTAAGGTGAAAATCCTCTTGTTCAAATACCTTCAACAATATGAAGCTGAGTACCATTCAAAGCTTTCAGAAAACAAGGGGATTCATACTATTTGAAATAGAACATTTTTGACAAGAACCTTTGCAAATGCAGGATATGTAGATGTGACAGATGGTGGGAACTCCAGAAACACCCTTAACTTCTGCTGACTTACACTTTCTTTCTAGAGGCTACTCTTTTTCCTCCTTGTCTTCTACAGCCTTTCTCCCACTGTCTTGTGCCATCACTGACCCAATTCTCTGGCCCTATGGACTCTTTAGAACCATATCAAGAGCCTAACATGTCTATACAACACATAGCACAGTGAGCCCTGCTGCTGATTCACTCATAGATGTTACTGGAAGGAAACAAAATACAGCATCCTTGTTAACAAGTTGTTCCTGGAAGGCTCAAAGATATTCCCATCAAGCTAAGATTGTTTTGGTTTTAAAGGTTGCTGAAATGTTCTTCTCCAGCTTTTCCCCAGACCAGTCATAACTCACTAAGTGAGACAGCAAATTTACCTTAATCACCATTCTGTCACCTCATTTCTTCCTCCTAATGGGGTTTCAGAAGGATCATAAATTTGCTTTATTCCTGCTTAAAGGCTGAATACTTTTCTCTCCTTTCCTGACATCAGGAATCCAGGTAAGCACAGTTAGCCTTCTGGAAAACATCTGAGATGGATGCAAGTCTCTTGGATAATTTAGAGTCTGTAAAGAACAGTTACCTAACTAACATGCAAGCACATTACTTCCACAAAAAAGGAAACACCCTTGGTGTACAGCCTGCATACCCTTGGTGTGTTGACCTGAACAGACACAAAGCACTGTCTTCTGGCTACAGCTTTACAAAAATATTACCTAGTTTATCAGTGAGATTCCTAAAAGTCCCTGTGCTATGGAACATAGCTGGCTGAAACCTTCCATTCCCCTCAAATAAAAATCAGTTCTGCAACATGGGGTACACAGGGCATAGGTTTGTGAAGAGCCTCATAATAGGGCTAGGAAAACTGTATCTTACTAGAAGAAATACTTGACTTTAACAGTATCTAGTCGTGAATTAGGCAGCAGTTCTGAAAGTCTGGCAAAGTGTTCTCATTGTTGTCTATCTCAGTGCTTCTAAAGACTTTCTGTCAAGATGCAATCTAGCTGTTGCATTTGATGTGAGCTGACGTTCAAGCATACAGCTGCTTGTGACTGTCACTATCATTACATCAGGGAGACATCAGACTCCAAATCAGGTTGGGAATTTCAGAAGATGGAACTATTTTGAGACTTGCAGTGTGTCTGGACTGTGCTAGAAGACAACCTTCTCCCTTCATTCCTGTGTGTGCTTTGGGAATTCCACAGGAAGGTCTCATTTCATCTTTGGATTTACTGTGCTTAGAAAAATTAAATCTTTCTGCAGCCGGAGTTGGACTGGAGCTCATTTGGCTCCATCCAAGCCTGATAGTCAGAAACTATATAAAGAGTTTGGCCAATGCTTGAAAACACACCATAAAGCCAAATTCTGACACTCACACAAGTTTGCAATATAGAAGACTGGCAAATATGGACTTGAAAACACTCATGGCTAACTAAAAATGGAGACATACTTGTGAGTCAAATACTGAGGTGAGAGGCCATTCTGTTGGATCCCTTATCCCTTCCTCCATCCAAAATGTTTACACAGTATTGGCTGTAAAAGAAAGGAAAAGAAATCATCTCTTTTCTATCAGTTTACAATTTATTTTTCAATTTGTTTAAAAGGCAGCCGGTGATCGACTCTATGAGTAGTTAGAATGCTTGCAGATCACTGTGAGTTCAAAGGATGCATCATGTAAATATATTTGGGATAATCACTATTTCTCATTAGCAGGATAATAGCATGCAATCCCTCTGTAGGTTAGTACACAACATTTGGATGAAGTTGTTGCTTTTACATTTCTTTATAATCTGACATGAAAGATCTGATACTTCTGCATATGACTCAAATATGAATAAAGCTCACAACAAAACATAATAAAAGAAAATGAAGAATTCCTAGCTGATATAAATGCACCTGTGTTGTGGCTTGTTTATTCCTCCAGACAGCTACTGACCACGTTCTAGAGGATCTTAACTTTGTTGAGGACCCCTTGACATTGCTGACTTTAATCACACATCAGGGAGACTTTGAATAAATCAAGCACTGCTATTAGCTAATAATGAAAAAAAAAAGAAGACACATGCAGCATTTACAAATCATTGTGGATACATACAACAAGCTGTATTGCCTGTCTAAACCGCAGATAATGCATCTGCAAAGCTATGGTTTTTGGCTGCTCAGACCAAGTTTGCCAGAAACTCTCACAACTCTGTATTGGAGTTCCCATGTCAACTGAACCAGCATTAATAACATGATCAGATTGTTGTTTTGCCAAACTCATAAGAAAAGACCACAAACTGAACTCACTTAGGAAGAAAAGTGAAAAAGTGTTTTCTTCAAAGCATCAAGAGCTCATGCCTTACAGTTTAGGTCTAAAAGTCCCTCACTGGAATCCACTGAAAACAGTCCTGATACTCATCTGCGCTTTGCATGTTTCCTAGATCAAGCATGTGTCTTGATCTTCAAGGTAAACGTTCCTTCGACTTGAAGATCAGATTGATTCCTTCACTCAGACCTGGTCCCTGAGCAACAAAGTTCACTTGAAGTTCAAACCTTCCAGGAACCAAAGTGCCAGGCCATACAGAAAGGCCTAGAAGAGCTCTGTTTCACTGTCTGATCTCATGCTGAATGTGAAGTAGCAAAGAAGAGAAAATCATCTCAGAGTTGCTGACAAGGAATTTGAAGATCTCAAGAAATGCATGTCCACCAAGCAGTATTGGAATAGACTTAAACAATCTGACATCTTCCCCAACCTTTTCAGCATATATTGCTTGTAATTGGTGCAGATTCTTCTTAACCAAGAAATGAAACCAAAGATACTAACTCCCACCACACTGTGGGAACACAGCAGAGCTTTCGACACTAAAAGCTTCCCAAGAACATCGAGCAGATGTCATAAACTTAGTGAACAGTGAATGAGAAAAAGAATCCCCAAGAGATGCAGTGACAGCAGAAATACTGCAGAGTAGATATTTCTGTGTCCTTACAACCATTTCCACACAGCTCAAGACTTTTCTTCACATAGTATCTGGGACTTGAGCATCTTTAATAAATCACACTTATCTGCAGCAGGGATGAAGAAGGGAGAAATAACACTTCCTAATCTCGTAGAGAGATCACTGAGACACTAAAGGCCTATTCCTAACATGTGGGATGTGAGACACTTAGCTCTAGACCAGCACATAGATGCGCCAGTACAATCGTATTAGTAACAGCAAATAAATGCCCTGGAAGACTTTTGCTGCCTCCAGGCTCCAGCTGTTTCCTTGCTCAGACCTGACCTCTGCAACGCAGGTGTATCAGCTATCTCTGAATTCCCCTGGGTTCAGCACGCTGTGCTGCACCACGGGCTGAGACACCTCCAGTAATGATCATAATGTTAATCTGATACAAGATCATAAAGCAGGATCAAATCCATAGAAGGAAGAATTTTTCTGGGCCTAGGAAATAAAAGCTGGGCTACACCAAGCAACCTGGCTACGTTTAATAATTGCTTGCTGCCCCTTTTCTCAAAGCCAGCCTCTCATCCTCCATGCCCTTGGGTACAAAAGGCCCCAGGACATGAAGTGGGTAAGTCACCTCTTTAACAACAGAGCTGTGTTATCTCCAGTGCCTTCGAGGGCTTCATAGAATTGCCCATTTTGGCAATCTACACAGTAAAAGCACACATCAGGTTATTACCTAACATGCCTACTTAGATTAACAAAGCCAGAGACAAGCTAATAGAAAAAAGTGCAGCTCTCAGAATCAAGAGTACTTTCTCATGCTAGAAATGCCTGTGGCTTGGTTACTAGACTGGCTTGGTGAGTCATGCCTTTTAGGAGGCTTTCACTGTAATCAAGTGCTTAAGCATCCCACAGTACCAATAACCTCATCCAAAGTGAAACCTGGATAAATGACAAAGTGCCGACATTAAAAGTGATACATTGCAGTGAGTCTCTCAATTAACAATCTGCACAAAGTTTAGTGGACAGAGAAGGGCTGCCATATCTGGTAAGTGACTCACAACATGAAAGAGAGTAATATATCAGCAATCAATCACAAAGGTGAGTAAGCAGGAGCAGTTTTGTCCAGAGGCTGAGTAGCATATGTAGCTACATGTCAATATGGTCCATGGTCCTGTTTTGTTTTTTTTTTTCACTTAGCGGAATGAGTGCTACTGAGGTAATCTGACTGTATTGCGCAGTGTCTTATCTGAAGGGTAGAATCAAAATTATTAGAGAGAGGTTTTCAGACACTCCACACAACTTAACTATTGCCAAACCCCTTCTGCAATGGTTGTCTGACTTCAGATAACCCTTCAGTATACCACAGAAAAGAAATTGTACAAATTCTACCTGAACAGAGACTTGGATCTACTGGGAAAGCCAACAAAATTCAGTTCTAATGCAAGATATTAATTTCTACCATATTTTCTAGAGATAAAGCCTGTCCTCTCTCCTACACGTGGATGGTCAATCCTATCCCTATCATGAAGTTTATCATTACTTCAGCTGTTTCGAAATGTGGCTGAAATGTTCACTGTGCAGACTTTTTCAATTTAGGGACCCAATTAGAGCCCAGCTTCCTTCCCTCCTCATGCCAGCTGCTAGCAGGGTGTGACCAATGACAGCAACAAGTCAATACTGTCACCACAGAAAATCAATGTACTCTGCTGGGAAAGGATTCTGCTTTCATCTGTTTCAAAGTTGATGGGAAAGATGCAGTCAAATTTGAATTTGCAATAAATAAAATCAAGAAACTGTGGTTATAAACAATCACAGCAGATGAAACATAGTCGAGACATCAACACCAATGGACACCCTCCAAAGGAACCCATTGTTTGGATCTGCAAAAACATGCTCCTGTACTTGCTCTGGAGACAGCCTTCCACCAGCCCTCCTAGTCTCCACAGGTAAGCAGCAGCAGCTAGAGGCAGTGCACAAGAGCAGAAGGTCTGTTTCCTCATCAGCCTCATGTTCCTTTCCCACACACATATCCTTCAGTAAGCAGTCTGATCTTCCACATTGGCCAGCTGATCTCCCAGAGACAAGTCCAGAAAGCAGCAGAAACTTTTTTCAAGAAAAGAATAAGCCCTGAAATTTATAAACAGTAAAGTTGGTTCTAACACCCAATAGTCTGATGAACTTGCCCTGCAGTTGTGCAAGGGGCATATGTGGACTCAGCACATCAGCGTGCCTTTCCTAAAACCTCCTTACAGAGTATGAGTGAGGATCAAGGGCTTTTCTCCCACTTTCACTGCAAATTGCAGTTGACAGATTGGTACAGAGGGCAAAAGAAAAGAGGGCTGCTTTGAGCCAATATTGTGAGAGTCCGGGACAGGAACGCTACCAAGAGGGCAAGCATGGTTGAAACAGAATGGCTTCACATTACAGGGAGGATGTCAAAAGGAGACAGGTTTACAGAGGGTGCACAAGAAGGCTTGAGGTTTCTTCACCCCCTTGGAGCACAACCCTGCATCCCCCTGTCTCTCCCATCCAGAGGCATTAAAAAGTACAAAGAGGCAGCTGAGGAGTCAGGGCTCATCTGCCAGTCTTTGCCCACAGCGAGTGACAACCTGCTCCTGCTACCATTTACTGCAATTCATGAGCTGAGCAACAACACGATCTTCAGTACAGCATAACCAGGGTGAGCAAGGAAGGTAGTATAGATATCACACTTCAAAAGAGAAAGCTGTCACACACCCTCCCACACTGTAGTTTTCTCAGTGGTCCTGAAAGCTGAGGACAGCTGGCAGCTATTTAGGAAGAGCTGAGTTTGCACAGCATCAGATAAGAATTCACCAAGCAGATGGAAAGTCTGTGCCACCAAGGCACCCTCCAGCTGTGTTAAGCCATGAAATCATCCTCTTTCTCTCTTTGTGAAGAGCAGAAAGACATTAAGGATACACAGAATAACTGGAAAGGAGAAAGGTGTCTGGGCAGCTGGGCACTGCCTTGAGTTCCTTTCATGGCACTCATATGCTATGAATATTTAATGGCTCCAAGCAGCATAGGAAGACTCATCCACAGAAGAGATATGGAGCCAGTGTAACATTACCCAATCTTTGCTCTCTTTTTAAAGAGACTCGCCTCATTTCATACCACAAGTAACATCCAAGCAAAAAAAAACCAATAAAAAAAAAAAAGCAGCCAAAAACCAACCCCCCCCCAAAAAAAAAGAAATGCAGAACCCAGAGTCATGTTCTTTAGAACAGAGAGTTTGACTCTACAACCTCAGTAGCTTTTTCCCCCTCCTTTTTAAGACGTGCAAATACAGATAAAAATACTCTAATGCTGCTTATAAAACCTTTAAAACGCTGTGTCTGGGGCAATCACATTATTCATAGGCTAGAAAGCCTTACATGAATAGTGCAGCTCATGCAGTTGATTTCTTATTCAACTTTTCTACAGCAGTACATAACGGAGCTGCATATCATAAAACTTCTAGAATCCTATTTTACATCTTTTCCAAATATTTCTAACTTAGCATTACAAGAGTTGCTTACAAATACAAATGGTTTGGAATGCATGGACTCAAGTGGGCAGAACTCAGAAAGAGCCTCAAGATTACCTAAGCAGCAAGAAAGGTAAAACATTTTTCACACTTAAAGACTTTGTATTCATTCACAATTTCCAAGGATAATGTTGTTTTTTCCCCTTCAACAGAACACAAGGGCCAGATCCATTTGCAGAGGTGGTATAAACCAAAACAGATGACCCTGCAGTGGGATGTTCGGGGGGAGACACTTTGAGGTCTCTTTTCCACTCCCTCCTCCCCATCCTGTATACCCATTCTGGAGTGAACACACAAATAAGGGCTTATTAAGCTTTTTTACTAACACCAGAGACAAGGGAGTCTGTAAATCCCATCATTTTGTAATTACTGTGCAAGCATTTTCAAGACAGCTGCTCCAAGTGAGGTTTCCTGTCTCAATAGCAGTACACAGCATGTGATCGAAGCAACATCTCAGGCAAAGATGGGGGCAAAAGTCTGAATTCTAAAATAGCTGTCATAACCCAGTTCTACTTACCCTTCAAGAAATACCAATGTGTGCATTATTTCTACATATCGACTTAATTCATAGAAATCCAACACTTCCTTTCACTTTTAGAGGCCAAGGCAGTTTTCTATTACAGTATTACCCTTGAGGATACTGCAATATAATCTCCCTATAAAATGATGAACTAAGTTCAAGAGACATTGACTTTAGGACAGCCTTTCCTCTGGCCAAGTACAGAAGGGTCATGTCTATAAAACTACAAAATCTCCTGAGCCTGTGCTACTCAAACCCAGCTTACATTCAGCCTTTGGAAAAATCAAGTTATTTTCTATTTTTAATCAATGTAATGGAATCAAGCTCCAGATATTTTCAGTAGACCATGCCTGAAGAACATGTGCATCAGATCAGGATCTCTATTCAAATAATGGTTTGTCAGTTCTTACATAGTAGCAACATGTCAGCTTTTCTCCATCACAAAACACAAAAGTGCCATTCAATCAATTATTTCAGGATAATAAAGCAGGTTAACAGAAAGTATGTGCAAGCAGATTATCCACAGATAGGAACAGCTGCACTGTATTTAGTTTTTGTTGGCAAAGGTAACACTCTGTAGAGTTATGAAACACCCCCTTCTAATCTTTCAACTAGAAAGAAGATCATCTGGATGTTGTATGCCATTAGTCCGAGTAGCAACAATCCCAAAAGAAGTCAAAGGGAGTATAATACTTGTGAAATTAAATTCAGACCTGTAACATATGAACTACTCATTCAATATGAGACAGAAGTATTTGGGTCATTAATGCTTTGGTGATGTTAATTCTGCCTTCAAAAGATCATTAAGCTATAAGGAAGAATACCCAGCCATAATGCTGTAGCTTGAATCTTTTCATTACCTGCTCAACACAGACAACATAATCATCACAATTCAGTGCCACACAAAAAAAAGTTTTAGAGAAAACCCTTTCCAGAAAATATTAGTGACCTCAGTAAGCAGTCTGACCTTCCACATGGTATATACCATTTACAGGAAAAGCTTTAATTCAATAATTTTTTGCTTAGCCAGTCCCAAAATATACCTAGTTTACATCCACATTCACTTAAACAACCTCTTAGGTCCTTACACTTGAGACCTGACAACAAGCTTTCACGATTGCATTTCTGTTTTTGAAGAACTGAATAGAGAAAATAAGCACCAAAATCTGAAGACTGGTCTGCAACCATTTTGGTGGCTAAGTACATGCTAAAAGAGAATAAAGTACAGAAAGTGCCATGAGTTTATGCATCTGAAATATAACCCACCTATTTACAAGTCATCATTACCTTGGCCACAGACTTCAAAGGGACTTTTGAGGGTTACACCACATTTTGAATTGTTGTTTTGCCTATGTTCATTAGTTAAAATGAGATCTCTGAGACAGCTAAGAAAGAAAGAAAATGTGAGTTTCAGCTCCCTGCAAATCTGATTGCTGAACGTTTTCAGCTGATTGCATTACCCCTGGCCTAAGACAACTAATTGCTTTGACTCAATTGAACAATAATTGGATTGTTCCCTATAGCTGTGGTTCAATGCCACAGCACTGTGCTAACAATAATACAGTGAAAGCCTATTAAATCCATGGCCTTGTTTTGGAGAACAGGACCTTTAAAACAGGTATTTGCTTTTTTTATGAATATTAATGCTAGTTTTCTTCTTAAATCATTATAAGGACATTAAAAATATTTAGCAAGCTGCAGCAGGGTGAAAGAGCAGAAAATGGGTGACAGTTTTCTTTCAGGCAGTAACTTTAGAAGACACTTTTTTAAGATTTATTTACTGAAGCATTCCAAAAGCATGGTTTTAGATTCTTTGCCTGGAAAACTTATATTTAAGGAATTACATTGCAATTTTTTTCAGTTTCTTAGGACTATAGTCAAAATTACTAAAGACAGAACAGGTCTCAAACTTTAACTCCAGCTCTCTCTTTGTTGTTTACCAAGAAAACAGGGCTTCTCTAAGAACTCAGCAGCATGCAGCCACATCTAGAGGCCAAACTAGATTCCAAGTGAAAATTACTATCAGAGAGCTTTCTGTATCGTAGGAAGAGAAACTGACCCTCTTAAATGACATTAAGGGCTGACTTTGCCTTGGCCAGCAGTTGTAGAGCTCAGTTATGCTGCTGAGTATTGTCTTTGTCAGGATGTGATGGGCAGGAGAGCTCCCTAGCTGAGGGTTTAGCACCCATTGAGAAGATGAGATGTAGTTCAAGTTGAGGAGCCACAACTCTTGGTGACACTTCACAGCCTGTGTTCAGAGACAACCCAGAAAAGATACCACTTGTGGCCTTTCTATCCTTAACCCACAGGCTGCTTCTCTTTAGCAAGATGCAAAATTGCTCAAAAATGGGGCTGACGCTCATGTTCAGCTCACAGCTGTACTTTGTCCCAAGAATGCAATATTAATGCTGGCAAAAGAGTACTCAAATTCAAGTAATTTAAATCAGAAAGATTTCTAGAGATCTGTAAGACTGCAGGTAGCCCACTGTAGTCTTTGTCATAGTTTTGTGTGAGTTAACCTTGAAAAAGACTAATGTTTTATCATTTTCAGGAATCATCTCAAGGCAAATGTGTCTGGGTTCATTTTATGGTTGAGAAGAGTTTGCCTCTGCACTAAATGAGAACTTCAAACCCTCCTGCTCCACCTGAGATGAAAGCTACCTCCTCTCTGAATTTCCTGTGGCTCCTGTTAGCTTGCTGTGGCAGCACTGCTCTTAAACCTTAGATGTGTTCCAAGTGTAAGGACTGAAGGCCCCTGAAAACCCTGCCTGAGGTGATTAATTAGATGATTGGTCACACACAGAGCTTAATCTCAAACCCACAGAGATCTATGGGAGTTTACTGACTAACGACCTACAAGTTGCTATCCAGAGACTCCCTGAAGATTAATTATGTGCCAGAACTTTTCATATTATAGTCCTGATTTACACCACCATTTGGTATTGAGTTTGCCCAACTCTTTCTGTTATTCAGTTTAACATTAAGTGTTTGCACTGAAATGTTCATACAGCTGTTTCAGGGAACATTTTTGGAGAGGGTGTTTAGCTTCCTGACTAGCCTTTACTGGATCAATACACCAGGAGCAGGACCACAGCATATACTGATTTTTTTTACAGGTATTTGGGCATGGCAGAATGGATCTATAACCTAGTGGTTTGTGTTTCAGGCTGTGCTTTGCTTAGGTCCACAACCTGGTGGATAAAACCACTTGCAGACGAAGAACAGTCTGAGCTCTTACAGTGATCCATTAGGCTGAAACTTGTAAAAAAATCTTGCCATGAGACTATTTGGAAAGGTAAGTTTGCATCTCCAGAACAGAGCCAGTTTCACTAATAACATGGATTACATACTGTGTTGCAGTCATCTACCATTTGGAAGTTATGAGTCTGCAGTAGGGAACAGTTTGAAAAAGCCAGACATATATGTCAGGGATTTCCCCAGTAATAGGGTTACTCATCAAAATAGCACAAAGGAACCATTCTGAATTTCTTCTTCCCATCAGGAAAAAAAGAAAAAGTTATAGAGAAATAGCAAGCATGCATAGGTGAAAAATTGTGACTTCATCGAAGCTGCTCTTTACTGTTTCTGGGGGGTCTGGATTTCAAGAGTCCTCTACCTGCACTCTTTAAGCACACCTCTGAAGAACTAAGGGAGGTAGTCATTCAGTGTCTTACATGCAAACAAGTCACCATTCATTTACAGGGCAAAGACAGAGATAGAGGTCTTCCTACAGAAGACCATTTAGTCTGTGAAAAGATTTTCTTCAGCAGTACAGGATGGGCATATTGAGACTACATCCTGGCACCAGCCCCAGTAAGCACAAGCCAAAGCACTGACATTAATAAATAGAAGAAGTTAGAGCTATGATTAATACTGTAGATCAGGTATGTTTACCTTGGTAAACATCAGGTACAGAAGGCAAACGTAAGGACCTTAAGGTCCCTTGATCTTCAGCCAACTTGTTCACAAACTCATTTGGTCAGGAAGGACTGTTTTCCAGAAGTACGCTGCAGCACCAGTTGCTCAAGCATTTTACATTTTCTGATGTTTTTTGACGTCTGTCACTGGCAGGTCACAGGACTGGGCAGGCTGTCCTCACTCAACAGCAGGATCCTGCACAGGCACCAAGTCAGCAAACTACATATTGGACTGGGGGAAAACTGGCTCTACTGGTTTGCCTTACTGAAAATCTCCCTAACTTCAAAGCTCACATCTGTCTCGTGAGGTGGGGGACTGTTTCTAACTTTAGTTGACCCAAATTACTTCCAACCTTCTTCTGCAGCACACAGCAACACTGAAGCTTTGTATTGTGCCTTTGATCATTGCATCTCTGAAATAAACTGGCCTGTGTGTCTCTGCAAAGAAAGCTTTAAAAGCAAAATCATTCAGATGAAGAACATTGGTGATTCAGCTGTCTTTACTGCAATTATTCTCTGATTTGGAATGGCAGCAGGGGAGACTCATGCACAATACTGGCTTTATCTGCAAGGTGCTGAGATTTTGTGTACTTCTATCACACCTAAGAGCAGTTCCTCACCTAAGGGAATGAGTCATGCTCTGGTTTTCCTTCTGGTCCTATACATAGCCTAAACAAGCTTTCCTGAAATCTTAGTTAAGAAAAAAATTATGTAAAGACCTATAGCCTGCCTCAGCCAGTGATGAACCTTCAACTTCATCAAGGTTAGAAGACTGGGCCATTCTTCCTTTGTATCCTAAATCATTCCATTTCCTCCTTGTCTCATTCCCTCAACAAAAATTCACACTCTTCAAATGCCAAATTAACATGAAGTCACATATGAATAAGATGCTTAGAATTAGAGAATTTATGTCAAGATTTTAATGACATATTTTTCTCCCAAATTAATTTCTAGTGTGTACTGCAGTTGTACTCCTGCTGGGTGGGGTGAACATAGCTCTTTTCCCTCAATACTGAGATGATTTTTGGTCATTGTCTCTACTTACAACTCCACTGACTCAGCTGCAACGGTAGGAAAATAACTAAAATTCTCAGGAAGGTTTGGGGCTTTGCTTCAGTTATTTCAAGATAAAAAGAAACTCAAGCAAAAAAAAATACAGCATCCCAGAAAAGAGTAAAGCCAATTTTAAATACCACAAATCAGCAGAATATAACAAAAGCCATTTTTTTGCCTATTAATGGTTGTGTCCCTTCTAAGAAGTGAGAGAAGGAAACAGAATGGTTAAAAAAAAAAAGAACAAAACCCAAAAAACCCTAAACAGCCGGATATTATGTACCTGCTATTAAACTCCATCTGGCACTAACCCTGCAGGCAAGTAACAAGCCAAGACAGCCTTTTTTTTTGTGGGGGGAAAGACTGATACTATTTTAAACCAGGGTAATAAATGTGTTAAATAAGTCACTTTCTGTGTGATAAGAGAGGCTTAAGAGAGAGATAAGAGGCTGTTCATAACTCCAACTGCAGAACTTTGGCTTTTGAGCTTAACTGGTAACTGCTTACATGGCAGGTGCCCAGTGCTTGCCCAGAAGGCGAATGTTGCAGTCAGAGAAAATAAATCTGATTGCTCTCATGTTTAGCCTTGTTCCAGCACACCAGTTCTTCTATATATGGCAGCCCTAGAGCTGTGGTACACAGGCACCACGGAGCGACACGTGATGAGTTGGAGAATCAGTCCAAAAAAGTTACAAGCATTAGACAAGGAGGCAAATTGGATGGTTTTGCAAGAATAAGCTGAAAGAAAGTAGATGACATTTCTGCCAAAGAGGACATGGGTCCTGCAGCTGCTCACAGAAGTGATGCACAGTGACATTGTTTAACTCAAAAAGGAGGGATCTGCAAGAGAGAGAAACCTAGGAGACTCATGAAAAACAACATCAACATTGATCCAGCACTGTCTAGGCCAGGACAAAACTGAAGACAATTGCTATATAATGGGTTCATATTGGGGTAGGCACAGTCTTGGCATCCACCAAGGAAAATATGGCCTATGAACACGATGGAGGAGATGGCAGAGTATGTAAATGTGTTAAATATGTCAGTCTCTATGTCCAGTACAGACATAAGAGGCTGTTAATAATTCCAAATGCAGAACTTTGGAGCCCAGAGCCACATTTCAGCAGCATCTACTAGCCTGCATAAGTACTTTAACATGCACTTGGGACTGCTCCCATCTCTAAGTTGTACTAAAGCCTCAAGACTGTGACTGAGACCTGTAAAGAGAGAATTACAACTCAAGGTCTCTGCTTTCTCTTCCCTTGTGCCTCCTAGAGGCACTATTTTAAACCAGAGCCCTCTGTCCAGGTATGGCCACGAAGAATCCAAGGCTTTGCAAACCTCTAAGGTTTCATTGAAGCTGATACCAGTTCATAGTAGTCCAGTAGTGCATCAGCCTGTCTGTGGACTACACTGTACCTGTTAGACACTCAAGACAACACTGTACCTGTTAGCCACTCAAGACAAAATTCTTCATTAGGGTTGCAAAACCTCTGACTGCACAGGGATGAGGTAAACCACTACGTAGCTCCTCTGTGGGCCAGGTGTACCCAGAGGAAGGAGGGAGTCTGGGAAGCATGTTGCTCCAAAACTCTGAAAGCAACGTGGAGGCTGGCCCAGAAATTTCTTGATTTATGAATAAATGGGAGTTTATCAGAGAGTGCTGGTAGAAATACTTCACAGAAACTGCGAAGTTCCAGCTGAAATCAGCTTGTGAGATGTTTTAGAGAAGCAGGAGACAAAGGATATGGTGACAAAGTAGAAACAAGGAATTAGATCAATAAATCCTCTCATTGCATGCAGCCCTACTTAGCATAAAAATACTATTGAAAAAATAAAAGTAAGGCCTGTGGGTGGTGAATGCTGTTCCTGGTCTTCACATTTCTGCTGTTCCTTTGCCCTTTTGTTCCTGCTTTTGGGCACAGCAAGAGAAGAGTGGAAACAAATCAAGAACCAGTCAAACACAGGAGGAGCAAAATCTCAGACAGCAGCTAATGGGAAGCAGAACATATGTTTACCGTCATCTTCCTCCCCACATTTGAAAAGCCACCTCACTTCCAAGGGGGAGAAAAATCCCTTTGCAAGCCTCTTGGAAGAGAGGAGAGCACCTCATCATCTGAGTGCTGGCTCAGCTCTCAGCGGTGGCTCATTTTCCTTCATCTGTGCCACCCTTCCCAGCATGCTGATGGAGTCTGGGATTAACTCAGCTCTTTACTCGAGTTTAATGTTGTTCCACAACCATCTTGCAGAAGTGGTTTCTCTCCCGTGGCAGAAAGCATCAAATTTTGCATGTGCGTCTGTGGGTTGTTATTTCAGATTGATGGCTCATAATGCTGCCACTGGCAGAAATGTCCCTTTCACAATCCATAGAACAGCTCAGTCCCCTGCCCGAGGGGCCAAGAATCAATCAGAGGGATGGGACTGGTCCAGGCTGATGCAAGGATGAAGGGCAGCACAGCACCCTGAGCCAAGACCATGCAAAACAGATCATGGCTTGAAAATACAAACCAACCTGTACATTGCTGCCAGTGCAGAGAGAGGGGAATGAAAGGAAAAATAATAAGGAAAAGTAATTAATTTAACTTCTGACATTCTCATTTAAACACAAAGATGGCTATATAGTCTCTTTATTCTGCAATCAGAATTTGTCAACAACCTTCAATTTAACCCACAGAGGTGACTTCTCTTACCCAGATGCAGTCTGTGCACCTAGTTCCTTTGCACAAGAATAGGCAAGTATTAAATCAGTTAAATAAAAAAAGACCAAGTTTGAAGTATTGCATTTTAAGATGGGGATCACCCTGTTCACTGTCACACACCTGCCATGTTAGAGAGCAATTTACTGCCATGAATGAGAGGAGCCAATCTGTCACAGTTGTAGCCCATCCATGTTTTCTCTTGTCTGCTCCAAAGAGGATGCAAATTTCACTTTTCAGATAAGCACTTTTACTCTTTGTTCCTGGATATTGTTGGCTTCTGGAGAGCCCCACCTAGCAGCTCCGCAGCACCCCCACAGTCACGTCGGCTGAGATCAGAACAGAAAGTATCAGGAGCATTCAGCATCAAGATAAAGCAAACATTCATTCCTGGAAATTTACCTCCAGTGGCGGTTTCAGCTGAGGTCTGAGCAGCAAGGTTATCTGGTCATCCTTTTGCTTCTGCAGGAAGATTTCATGGCCCAACTTCCTCACAAATTTTTTGTTCTATAGGCTGAGATTGGATAGATATTTAGGTATTTTCTCACAGAGAACAAGAATACAAAATCTAAAAAAAAAAAAAAATAAAAAAGCCTCAAGCTGACAAATTAATGAGAATGTATGAGACAGAAAAAAAAATACTTAATGAGTTGTCAAGGGACATTCTGTTTTGCAAAATATTCCTGGCCGCATGCGAACCATGACATGTCACAACCAAGACATTTGTTGGTTATGAATGTTTGACCTCAGTTGCTCATCAGGAAGAGGCAAGGTACTGTCATTAGGACTGTCACTAGGAAACCAAAGCTTGCTAATTAATGTAACTCACCAAAAGAGATGATGAGTGAGTAGTGTACAGTGATATTTATGCATCTATTTCTGAAGTGCTCTCTTTCCTTTCATAATTTGTATTATTTCTATTCTCACCAGAAAGAAAAGCCCTATTTTATTTATCCTTCAGAGAGGTGAAGCAGGCCTGACTTCCTAGCACTCAATCTGCAACCATATGTGCTTCCGTACCCCTCAAAAAGCCAGTGGCCAGAGCCACATCTCTACCCTTGGATTAACTTGTAGTCTTCATATTTCTGATTTTCCTTACTCATCCAGGACAAGATAGATAGTTGCAGACCAGAGTTTCTCATCTGAGACCTTGGCTTTCCTTAATTTGGATCTTGAAAATTAAGTTGGCAGGCACAGATGGCTTTTTACTCCTATACACGCACTTTGAAAGTTTATCTTCTTTTTTTTCAGTGCAAGGCAGGGAAGCTTCTAGGAAAAAAGCCTTTTACGTTCTTGGTATAGTTACTAAAAATCATGGAGCCTTATTTCTATCATATATAGGTATAAAGAATGGAATATATGACAGAGAAAATACAAACGGGAATAAAAACCAGTAACCAACTGGGATAAAATAGAAACTATTAGTGAAATGTGGGTATATGATATGCTCCATTGTATTCATAGACGTCAAGAGCAGAACTAAACATATACCGTACATGTATGCATGCTATGCACCACTATAATTCTCACTAAACAGTTGGTTTTTGCTTCTCACTGCGTTTCTCCTTCACCCTCAGGAATGAATCAGCCAGTAGCAAAACTGTCTGCACAAACTCACCTGTGTGACAAGTTACCATTAATCTGGTTTCTCCACTTGCCCCTGCATTCCCCATCACCAGCCCCAGTCCCCATCCCACCACATGCACTCTAAATCTGCACTGCATCAGTGGAAGCCTGCTTCTAAAAGAGGAGACATGTCTCAATAACCACTTGAAGTCATCTGCGTTTTACACACAGCAGGTTTTCAACATGGGGATTTTCTAATGCAAGCATGTTCTGGACAGCATTCCAGGGAAAGCAGACCCAGCTCCTACAAAAGTGATAGGGAAAGATTTTAAGTATTGGTATGAAGGCAGATTGTCTCCTTATCTGTCATAACACTTAGAATATTAATCTCACATTAATTTAACAACCATTTGTCATTTTCTTGCTCTGCAGTAGTGGCTCCTATCATTGATGACAAAAGCACTCAAGGTTTCTGAAGTTCATATTACAGGGACAGAGTAGGATTTCCCAGGCTTGGGATTTCCTGATTAACACTGACCCCTTACACCTTGGCTGTCTCAGAGATCCCTGTGCTAGATGTGAGAATCAAAGCATTCAGGACTTGCATGATCCGCTGAGCTCCAGCACTATCTAGGCCAGAGGCAGGTGGATTACAAGCAACAGCTTTAGCAACACTCAAGGGGACAGTGATGGTGATTTCTCCTGCCAGTTTTCTTTCCCAAGATGTCCACTTTTTTTTTTTTCCTTCCTTTTTCTTTAAATAAACTGTATTTTTTGTACCTTTGGGGTTGGAGGAAAAACATGTCTCATGCCCATGGAGAATTTCATGTTAGACTTCAAGATACTGTTTTCCTAGCACAGGTAAGGCAACGAGAAACTGTTACTATCCCCAGTAGGAAACCACTGTCATCTTTGTCTCATACCTTCTGCCCTATAGCTATCACATGGGCACTTGCAACAGATAGACTGAGCATCAGGCTTTCCTGAGTTCAAAGCTGATCTTGCTGTCTGTCTGGCCCCATCATCATCATCTTTCTCCAGCGTGACCTGAAATTAATGAGAATAGTTAATATTCTGGTCCTGATGAAGGGATCCTCACCCTTAGCCAACATGCCTGTCTCCTAGCATTGTAGGGTGATATATCCAGAATCAATATTCCATCTTAGTGCTCAAACCACTGAAACAAACATAAAAAGGCAAGGGTCAAGAAACTGGCTAAAAAAGACTTCACTCTGTATTGGTCAAGAAATCTTTAATGCTTCATGTCATGCTTTAGAAAATCACTTTAGCCTAAGACTCACTTAGTAATTACAATCCCATTTCAGCCCCAGATACCCAAGTAAAGCTCTGATGGAAGGTTTAGAAAAGGCCTTTTAGGCACAGACAGGGAGATCAATCTGTTCAGTCTCAAAAGGGATAGAGTAGGAGGCAACTTGATTACACTGTCTTCACATGAGTAAGATAACGGGCACTTAAAAGGGGTTCATAATCTAGGAGAGAGGCTTAACAAAATGCTTGTGGTTAGAAGCTGAGTTCAGACCAGTTCCAATTAGAAATGAAATACTTTAAAAAAAAAAAAAAAATCCAGTTTCTTTGGGGGGGGAGGGGGTGTTCTTTTGTTTGTGTGTTTGTTTGCTGGTTTTTTTTTTAAAGCCACTTATTTAAATGGTTGTGATCACTGGGACAGTCTACTTGGAAAGGACAGAGTATCCATACTGAGACTGGATGCTTTCTGGAAGGTGTCATGCGGTCACCTCTTACAGGGCCCAAGGGAGAAACCAGCTGGAATTTACCAAAATCTCACCTACCAGCTCCTTCTGAGCTTAGCTAAGCCCCAGAACAGTTGCATTAAAAAGATGAAATATCCTTTCCTAGCAATGACACTACAATGTTATTTTGGTCCACGTCTATCTGGGCTTTAAGAGTTCGTGCCTTGAACTGTTATCAAAACTATGCTTGAAATGAAGGGACCACCCAAAACCATCAGCCCATTAGCTGTTGCATCATGCTAATACCTTATCACAGCTGCTTCTTGTCTGCTGTCATCCTTTTATGTGTACATTTGATCTGGAACAGAAGCTGCCTTGCATAGAAAAGCAATATATTTACAGACATCTGTACAGCCTTCCCTAATACCTTCCTGTGCCCACCATTACACAGGCAGGAAAAGCAAAAGTGGCTTGACAAGAAGCATGCACAACGGACAGACTATGTTTCACTCCATTTGAACACATTCATTCCCACTGCATTAAATAGCAAGCACTGCTGGCCTTCAGCATAAGTTATTCAATATATGGAGAGATACTACGAGCAGTTACAGGTCTATAAAAGCTCTAGATGATCCGGAAGTGGATCAATAGGAACCAAAAGGGCTGCATGGCTGTTTCTCCTAGCACATTTGGACCAAGATTCTGCCTGTGAAAAGAGAATAATACTATGAGTTCCCCCTAAAATGGAGCATCTCGTCACAACATATATGTAATACAGCTGGTTCCCTTTCTGCAAGGGTTTCAAAGAAAACAGTTTGCTCACTGATAAGCATCAGATCCTTTAACAATTCTGAACACAATACTGTGTGATTTATTTCTCAAAGCTGATGTTTTCAAAGGAGTTTAAAGGAAACATGGTCATTTTTAAGTAGAGGGAGAGAGGCACAGAGAGGTGCAGCGCAAACATCTCTTATCTAGAGCAGCTTTTTCAAAACTTTGAATTTTGATGAAGGATTTCTTTAAGAAGTCCTTGAAAGCTTTTATTGAACCAGTTACACACTTCCCTACCCAATACCTAGTGAGGAGCACCAAACACACAGGTGCAGAGGGGTTTGCATGCACATGCAACCCCCTGTGAGCAATGCAGAAGACTTTACCTGCAAGTTTTAACCTGGCAGCCCTTTCTTGCTTAGTCCTCTGTCTTTTCAGGAGAGAGTATATACCTAACTGGGGGAAAAAATACTTTAAATATCACAGTGTAGCCTGGAAAAAACAAAGCAGAATTTTCCATCGCAGGTATTTTCCAACTGGTTCACAAGCTGCAAACACATTTCAACAGGAGTCACTGGAGAAGAGCAACATTCTACACCAGCCACCAGCAGCGAGCAGGGTGGACCTGACTGCTCTGCCCATGCTGGCTTGCCTGTGGTCCTTGTACTGGAGCCTCATTCCTCTTCTGAGCAGCACTGAACTTCGATATAACTGCAGCTGCTAAAATTAGCATGGGATAAAGTCTACTGTATTCTGAGCAATTTGCTGCCATCTGTAGTCCTAGCAAAGCTTTGTTCAATCCATGGCAGGAACATTACTGCTTTTTACTGAATCCCTCCACCAACCCTTAGAAGTGTGGGCACAAGACAGCACAAGGAAAACATAAAGATGCCACGAGATGACAGGTCCAGCTGCGCAAGCAACAGTCAGTCTGCCAGGTGTGTGTGGTCACTGGGGGAGTCACCCCAAGGGTTTCCCATTGATGAGGAACTAACCCCTGAGAGTTGATCATAAACATTCACAGGAGCCACCCTGTAGTTAAAAAGAGAGACAAACATGGCTTGGGGCAATACCTTTCTTGCTGTTCATGTTTCTTATGTATCTGTAAGCTATGAGAGCTCAAAGCTGGGAGAGAAATCTGCAAAGTCTGTGTGAAGCTGGAAAAGAACACCACAGCCTGAGCAGAGACCCCTGGAGAGGAGCAGCTCTTTAGCATACTTTAACACATCTGCAGATAAGACATTTACTTTGTCAAGCTCCAGCTGCTTGCCTGCCTTTTCTCTCCAGTAAGTTAACCAGGAAAAGGCAGCTCAGCCCACTGAGCTCTGCTCAGTCAAGCTCATAGGCTCCAAGAAGGGCTGGAGTTTGGAGGCCAGAAGGGCTAAGCCACAGAACACAGCTCAGGCAGAACACATAAATTAATGGCTGGCAGAATGTTCAGGAGACCAAAGATCTCTTCACCTCCAATGGCACATGGCTCCACTACTTAATTTATATGAGAAGGAACATAGTTCAAAACAAGCTAAGGCTCCTATTTTCACAGCCCCACTATCCTGAAGCAATTTCCTTCCTTCCCTCCCAACCCACTGCCTTTATTAAAACTAACCACAAAGCTTCCAGCAGGGAAAAAAAGTGCTTTCACTGCAAATCGATGAAGTGTACAGCCAGGTTTTTCCCCAAAGAAAACAGTTTCTGCTTTTCAGCCTTCCCCAATTATGTTGGTATAACACATTTCTCAATGTGACAGGTGCTCTGGGTTTAATGTAACCTAAATAAAGTCTACAGGTAGATGTAGCCCTCCAGTGGTGAAAATAAAGACATACAGCTATGCATTTTTAATCTGTGTGCATAGGAGGAAGAGTTATCGTAAGAGGCAACTGCTTATTTTCTCTCTTAATGACATTTGGGGGTGACAATGCAAAGAAGACATTAAATCCTGCCCTGGCTCCAAGTGGGCACATGAGCACTGTCCCTCAAATAACATGGCTCAAGGACAGACAGAAGGAAGCACAAAGCTGAGCCACATGAAGCATTCAGAGCAAGGCTCCCCCGTTTGCAGCCATGTCTGACCTGCAAGAGGGTCCTTCTGTCAAGGAACCCTTTCACACCAGATGTGGGGTGTGCTATAACCTGGCAGACAGGGCAGACTCCCATCTTAAGCCCAAATCTGCCCGCTCAATCTCTTAGTGTACAGGTAATGACCAAACCACCAAGCTCGGTTTGGACACCACCTTTGGGCTACTTCATGCACAGTCTTGCCCCTAGAAGACATCACTGCCATTTCATCATGGCTGCAATCAATCTCTCATCACCTTTGCACTGAACAAAGTCAATAATGGTTCTCAGACAACAGAGGGAGATCTTGGTCATCCGGGAGCTTTTCCCACTTTATGGACTAATTCTTACCTGTAAAGTGTAGAGTGTAGGGATTATCTGCTGCTATTTCAGGTCCTTCAAGAAAGGAAAGGTAAGAAAGGAGCAGGATATGACCCCAGGAAAGACAGCTTCATTCACACCTTTTAACTTGACAGATGGGCACCTCAGCAGAGCTTGGGTCACGCTCCCGTCCACCTCTTAGACACTGGGACAAGAAGTGTGTCTCTTGTGAGTCAGTTCGAGCAGCTCCTTGCATTTTATTGTGCTCACAGCAGACATGTACAGAGCTCAGCAACCAGCACACACAGTACTGCTTCTGAAGAAGAGCAGAGGAGAAAGTTCACACCAAAGTAGCAAGATTTGAACACTCTCTGTCTCCAAATGCCAAGGAAAAACTCCAAATGATGTTACAAAACCGGTACAGAAGTATTTTTGTCTTGGGGCTGCCTGTCCGTGGGAAACGGGGTCCTTCAAGCTCCAACCCCGCCCGCGCCCATCACTGCACCCATACCAAAATGCAAGTTAACTGCTCTCCCGGCCTAGTTTTACACACAGCCCTGTTAACAGCAGCTTTCCAACAGTTCTTCAATATAGCAGTGCCATCTTCAGGTAAAACGGCTGCCTTGCACTACTCTGCTGGGAGGGACCCCGTAAAGAGGGCAAGGCAGGCAGTGGGGTATTCAGAAGTCCCCAGAGATACCTGCAGATTGACCTCACTTTCCAGGTGATTCCCAGCCTTGAGAACAGCAAATGCCAGCTCCATGAAAGCTATTTTAGCCTCGTGGCAGCTCTCCCTCTCAACATTTACTCACAATATTTATATTTTCATCCCAAGTGGAATGAGAGCAGAGGCGTTCCAAGCTGGTCCATGAGCCCCTGGTCACTACTTCGCTCAGACTCGTGTCCCAAGACACAAATCACCAGGTAAAGCAATCACATCTGAAGAGTAACTACTTGGTAGCAAGTGCAGGACTCCTGTGAGCTGAAATCTTCCAACTCTTCCAGCCCAAATATTTGTCCTAATCAGGTACTTACACAAAGGCCTTTGCATTCTGCATCCCACATGTCTGAGCAGCAACCAGAGGTGGGCTCTGGCTCTAGTTCTCCTCCAGAGCAGATGTCTGCACCTCAGCTATCCACATTTAGACCTGCTCCTCCAAAGGGTACCAAGATGACCATCAGCCTTAGACACAAATTTTGGCAGAAAAATAGCTATTTACAATAATACTGTAAGCAAAAGGCCTATCTCATTGAGATCATCAGTAATGGCACTCTGATTCCATGATGCAAAGGCTGCATATGTGGGGGGATATCACCCTCTAGACCTTGTCATGCAGGACTCGGATTAGCGCATGCTACTGCAATGCAGGATGTTTAAATGCTTATAGCACTATCATGGTGAGCACAGTCGCACAGTCACACCCTGTGGCTTCATGCACCTACCAAATCCCAAGGTTTTCCTGGATGACACCTGCTCAAGCAGCACTGCAGAGCTTTGGGAGAGATCCTGTTTGCCTAGGGCACAGTGCCTTTGGGGATGCTGTCAGGGTATGTGGCTGATGATCACAGCTGCATATGAACACATGCTATAAAACTCCCATGCCTTCCCCTAGCAATTCAGTGAGGGCTGCAAGTGCTGGGAACTCACACTGGAGGGCATCATAGCAGATGGTCTCAGCACAGCTGAAATGTCTTCATGGTCCTGAGCCTCAAAGGATAATATGGAAAAGCAGTATTACCTCCCTGCTATGAACAGGAGATTGTGGCAACTTACAGGGAGAAAGACTTTTTGCCAGTCATCCTTTCTTTTCCCTGACACAACCTTTCTTGCTGCAAATTGACAATTCCCACTAAGAAGTTTGAGGAAAAGCTGCCTTCCACCAGTAAGAGCTACAATTTGGCACTATTCAGCCCAGCTGGGGATAATTCTCCATCAATGACACATCAGTCTGAAGGCTCCAAGGCAGTGTAGACTGTCCTGCTGTGCTAGGAAAGCCAGGAGGTTGCAGTGCTCTGCAACACACTTCAGCCAGGAGCTCAAAGCATTGCCCCGTTTGGCAATTGGTGCTGCTTATCTTTGGACTTGAATTAATTAAGTCCTGAAATGCAAGGGGTGTGGGACACAGTGGCAAATTACAGCTTTCAGTTGGATTCCCTGGGTCCTGTGCTAGTTGTTCTATGATTCTGGGCTGGTAGTGCTGAGGCAGCTGTTTCAATTAAACTGGCTGCAAATGGTCATAAAGAAGAAAAAAAGAAAATACAGCTGAAAGCAGAACAAGCTGTGGTGGTCTGGCTATGAAGCTTCCACCAGCTCCTTTAGCAGCAGAAGGATTGGCATAAATGACTCCATTCTGCAAGAGAATTTGCCTTGTGACCAGGAGGATTCACACAGCTTTGAAAACATCCATGGTAGAAAAGTATTTGCATGGGTTGCACAACGTAATGCATTTGTTCTGGGAGGTAGGAAGCTGCTACACTGCTTTTTATTTCCACACTGAAGCAGTTGTTTCCACAACTGGATCAAGCCCAAGGCTCAGCATCTCCTCCCAGGGTGGTGTATCCTCAGAGGCAGCAGCTCCCATCCAGCATCTAGGAGGAATTTTGGTTATATGAATACATCTGTCTGTGCCAGGGATATGCCACCTCAGAGGCCTTTGGCCATTCACATATAATACAGGGAGCAAAGAGGCCAAACCTGTGGACATGCAGCCTACCTCTTTTAAGCAGCCTGTTCCTTATGCCCGTACCCATGCCAAGCTCTAGGGTATTGCTTTTTTGATTAAAGAGAGTTGTGGTTCAGAGACACATAAAAGCCTCTGTCTGATAAATAACATTTCAGAATTTGGGTGGTGGCTTCTTAATCCTGGTAACACCAGATTCGTATGAGGTGTGTAGAGGACTGAGAATTGATGGTTTCAGAGCTGTCCTCAAGTTGACAACATGCAGCTCTTCTCTTGTAACGCAACACCACTGGAGGAGGTGACTGATTTAATGCTATGCCTACAGAAGCTGGTTGCAATGCTCAGTCTTTTAAAACACTGGCACCCAGCTGGTACCCAAGCCCTGGCCTGGAGGTGGATGCTGAAGTACCTGGCCCTGGAAGATGTTTCCCAGTGGTTGCTTAAGAAAGTTCATACTTTTGTGAATATTAATCATTTCCAATACCCCTTAAATGTGTTAAGGGTTTCATTTCAGTTTTTTTCAGGGACATGAATCCTAAAGGAAAGCACTGAGGGTGAAGGAGAAGATGATCTTTCCATTTCACTCAGGATTTTTAGTAAAAATTCCCATTTTCCTGAACTCCTCCAGCTCCTGTTTTATCTTTGACCCTTCTTCAGCATCTCTGTAGAGCATCATTAGAAAAACGATTCCTTGCAGACTTTTAAATAAAATAGACAAGGAAAAGAGTCTTACAAGTCCACAGGCAAGCTAGGATGTGAACAGTGGCATCAATGCAGGACAAGCGAATGGCAGGGTTTGCACAACATCCAGAGGAGATGCCTGAGCTCTGCACATCAGATATGTCAGTTAGGTTCAGGTTCACCCCTGGGATCCAGGTCCCTCAAAGAATTTCAGGGGATGGATGGTGTTAGAAACATTTCTTTAGTAACATTACATGGCAACTTGTAAACCAATATACCGTATATTCAATGAGAGTCTGTCTGGTTCAATAGAAATAGATCTTTATTAATACCATGCACATCATACGTATATTTAAAATACATATACATTTTTCTACTATTCACTTTAGAAAACAATTTCATAAAAACCTTCAATCAGGTCCCAGGTAACTTTAAACATTAAAAAGCATTTTTTTATTATAGAACCAGTAGGTATTATTCCAATTAAGTGGTGTATAATCACCATATATTTAACATAACACAGGCTCATGCATTTCAGTAGAAATACGTTTTCCCATTTCTGCTTTGTTAAACCTGTCAAATATATGATGATATACTTGACAACACCTGCCACAGTTGATATACGCAATTGTAATCCCCTGCTGAGAGCGCGCTGTACAGATGGCCTTTAAAAGCTGGAGACAACTTATTTACAACTTTCTGGGTTTCCATGAGGTTACCTGGAGTTGTGGGTAACCCAGAACCCAGCTACAACAGAAACCAGAAAAACAGAATCTCATGAACAGCAAAGAGGAAAGCAATCTAAAAGAGAAGAGGGAATTGCCAAATCCCCTCTGTGTTCATGGCAAACTGAGGTCAGGGTCGTGTTTCCCAAGGTCCTGCTGAGTACCAAACCGGATCTGTATAGAGTGCACAGAGTTATCAGCTACAGACAGTTTGCAGATTTACAGAACATGTACAAAGACTCATATGAGGATGGGACTTTAAGGCACAATAGTCCATACACTCAACACATTCATTGAAAACAAAAGTTCAATTTACAGTGCAATATAAATGTAGCCAAGAACTCAAGTGGCAGGTCAATAATCACTTTCACCTATAATTAGGATAACTAGGCAACTGAAGAGCGAATACTTCTGCTGTGCACAGCAGCCCCAGCCCTGTACATACTCATACATGCTGAGCTTCAAGCACACAAGGAGCCCCTCTGGTTTTAGGGAGAGGTTCTGTGCAAAGAAACTTAGATGATAAATGGAGTGTTTACAGGATTAGGGCTCTAATATGTTGGGGTGACCACACCAGGTCACACAGGCAGAGACGCCTCCTTGCTGAGCCTGGCTGCCTCCCAGTGTGTGCACCCCTCTGGCCTTCAGCCACAGCTCCTGCAGCCCCAGAAGGTGACCCCATGCATGCACCCACACCATGCCTCCAACAGAGCCACCACGGGCTTTTCTGCATTCAGGATCAGGCCCAGCATTTACAGCCAGTAAGGGAAAAAGCAGCACAAAGAAAACTTAACTCATTAAAACACTAATTACGGTCAAGTGCGCTGCTATTCCAAGACAAACATGAATTGTCCTAAGCCAGCCATTTTCAAAATGATCAGCTGTCATTGCCAAGTCTGTCCTTGCCACCCAGCTTGTCTGTATTCTCTCTGATGAATATACTATCTCCAAGGCAACTGAGTCAAAGGGAAGGAAGGACTTCCTTTACATCCAGTGCAAACATAGCCCATATGTGGGAGTTCCTAATGCAGTCATAATAGAATACATATATATATGTATCTCTGAAAGGTGACCACCTACAGACAGATTCACACATCAGAAGCCAGAAGAGCGGAATTGTAGCTACAAACCCAAAAAAAGAAAAATCACTGTATGTAGCTGTACTAAAACGCTGATAACCAGTAACTTGGCAACTAAATGTTGAAGTCAGTATATAATTCAAAAAGTGTCAAATTAAATATTTTGGGAGTAACCTGCCATGTTATTGTACTTTTGTACTTTTCTATCACCCATGAAGTGTGGGTTTTAAGCACTAAAGTAGAATATTTCAGACTCACTTCTCAACAGCACAAATCGCTGTGCAAAGCAGAAGGCAGTACAAACTTGAGCAACATTAAAATATTTAGAATTGGAGCCTTTGATTCAACTTCATATCAAAAAGTCAAGCATAAAAACCGATTTGTTTTCTAGAAACAACCCATTTGAACAACTCCTAGAGCATGTAGGAGGGAAAAAAATTAAAAAAATCAGACAATTTTTTTTTTTTCCAAGAAAACAGCACATGAGAAAAATATGAGTCAAATATTGTCCCCTTCCACAGGTAGCCCAAAGTGTGTTGTTGTCTGATCCAGATTTTTGTCTGTTACATCTCTGTTCAGATATCATAACACCTTACTGAGAAGCTTTCTATGGGCATGAAAGTATCTGCCTCTTCCAGCAGGCAAATAAGTTGCTCTTCAATGATGAATCTGACAGGGGCAATGGGTTTTTTCAGGTGAGGGCAAAGGCTTTAATCCTACTGAGATTTTTCATTCCATTGAAACATGATTAATTTTATGTAAAAAGTTTTGTTTATTCAGGCCAGAACCGTTCTATGAATGTAATAAAGTAGGTCAGGGAGAGAGAAAAAAAACCCAGCATTCTAGCATTTCATGTAGCTGCTAGATCATTATGAACTCAGGAAAAAATGAACACAGAGAAAAAAAATGTGCATAAATCAGATCACTTCAGAGTGGAAAATTACAGAGTTTAAAAAATCAGAAGACAGGAGTAATTTTCCTTTACCACCTTGTGGTCTTCTAAGGTCCCTACCCATGCCCCTAAGTCTGCATGCGGCATGCAAGTGGACAGCTGAGGCCAGAGAGCTCTTCAGGGCATAATGGCACCTCTCACAACAGCTCTCATACCAGCTTAAACACTCACATGATTTTGGGCTTGTACGAGCCCAGGGACAGCAGAAATATAACCACACATAGCCAAGCAGCTCCGACATTGAATTACACTGACCAAGGGTTTAAAGACACCCTTTTGTAAGAGACAAGTAAATATGACTTGTCTTAAAATAAAAACAAATCCCTGAACATTCATCATAACTAGTAGCACCTCCCAAACAGCACTGCCCTGTTTTTCCAGCCTTCCCACAGTATCTGTACTGTTTATGTTCTCCAGTTTGCAGGTTATCCTTGTTTTGAATTAGACTGTTGCCCTTTTTTTTTTTTTGTTTGCTTTGTTTAAAAAAAAATATCTGGATTTCACTGTTTCCTTCTCTCTCTTAAACCTGTACTGGCTTCTGACTACTGATGTTGGAATTAACTCTGCTCTTCGCACTTCTTGCTTTTGCCTGTTTCTTCTGCACTAATATGTGCCTGAGACACACGATGATAGGTGCAGTGCACATGACTAGAGTCACAGGAGGAATCCTACATGAAGCACATCCCTGGCAAGTAGTGGTATTTGTTCATACTGTATAATGCTTCGGAAATAGCATGAGCCCCATCTGCATGAGCAAAGCCTTTCAAAATAAAATACTAGGTTCTTAGACACATATCTGCCTCCAGCTGAGTGCGCACTATTATTAACTTTGCTTTAAAGCAGCGATAGCCAGCGAGGCAAAGCCAACAGACTTGTAGGACTTTGACAGGCTTTGGATCAGCTTATATATTTGTTCAGCAACTCTGGGATGCAGCCCATAGGTGAGCTGCAGGTGTACCGGTAACAGCTAGTTTACAGGCTCGTTAATCACATTTCACCAGGTTATAGTGCAATCTTTGCTTTTGCCCCCATTGCTGGAGCATCATCTTTTCCCTTATATTACTCTTTGGTATTTTCATGACATAGCTTTGGCAGCTATAAAACTTTCTACTTGTAACCATCAATTTGCTGAACATCTCCCACATCATAGCTTGTGAAATTATATATCTACATGTTCTGAGGTTAATTCCCAGATTGAAATTAGACATTTCACTTAACCTGAAACGCTATTACTAATGTTGGGCAGTTTCATCAGGAGAACCTCTGAGGTTTTACTAGCATCTGTCAGATACATTCATTCTCTATCTATGAGAGTTATCATTGTGTTTCTGCCTCTTATGTTCCACATAAAAAAATAACTGTCTATTCCCTAGCACCAATATGAACCTCTGGCCAAACAGCAAATTAGCATGCAAAGAAGTATCAGGGAAACAGCTAGGGGAAGAATCAAATGAAGTTGAGGAAATACTGATGATGGGCTGAAGAAACAATCTTTCCTGTGAGTTATTCTGGTTTGTATTAAAATAGCAAAGTAGATACCAGCTAAGAGATAATATAAGTAAAAGGTGAATTCAATTACTAAGAAAAAGAAATAAACCCAAAACCTTACAAATCTCAGTACAGAGTGTCTCATACAGAGTGAGTTAGGTCTCTGAAAATCTCAAGCAAAAGCTGTTTCCTTTGGCACTAACTCCTTCATGGTCAAAGCATTTCTCAAAGAAACCATCTATCTATCCTTTTATAGTAAATAACTTACATTTTGCTCCTCACTGTTAGACTACTCCACTGCTCTGGAGGCTCCCCTTCCACTGGGGATGGCATAATTTAATTGCAAAGTTAATTTGAACATCTGTATCTACACACAGATAACTTAAACGCAGCTTTGTTTCTACAAAACACACTGCACGCAGTCTCTGTGGATGAGGACCTCCATATTGCACCAGCTCTGTGTGTATGCCAAGGTACTTCATAACCAGGGGGTTAACAGTAGGAACTGCAGAGCATTATTCAAAATACCTTCCACTCAGCTCTGAACACATCCGCCTCTGATTACATGTGTATCTGCAATTAGTGCCTCATCTTAACATCTCAATAAGCAGTTCAAGCATTCAGAAACAAACATCAGTGGGTCTAACAGCTGCTTTAATTCATTTTATAAATAAGCAATTGAGAATTTTGCTCCAAGTGGCCGTTCGTGTAGCCCATCCCATAAACGGCGTTCTCTGCAGAGTAAGGCACGATGCGATATGAATGCAGCTTTTCATAATAGAGCGACTGGGAACAGCACTCCTGTACCATAAACTTCAGCCGTTTTCGTGCATCAGAGTATGCTGTCCTACAACACGAAGCCTCCTTAAAGTATTCATAGCTCTCCCTCTCTGTCTCTAGGTGAATCTTCCTCAACAGATTGTTAATTAATACAGACCTACGGAGGTAGGCTTCCGGGTCATCCAGGAATCGGAGTTTCTGGAGAGAAAGTTTTAAAATACAAGTCCGGTCCTCAGGTAGTATCACGTGCTGGGGAGTAAAGAGCAAGCAAATGGATCTTTAGCATTGAGAAATGAAAATTAGGAACAATGGGGTCTGGAATGAGAGAGAGATACTCACTTCTGGACAATACTCATGGTAATCTTGATGTAAATGTTCTTCTTCTGCATATTTTCTCTTAAAGTAGGCTACTTTCGACGTCGTTAATGTCTTTGGTAGGCCCCGATCAGATCAGCTCTGCGCAAAGGAAGAAGAAAAAGAGCTTGGTAACGTTTGCTGCCATGGTGGCTGTAACATCATGGTCTACGGTGTGTAGAGGAAGGAGAGGTCCAGAGGGGGGTTGCAGACAGGATGACACTCAGCCTTGACCTGCAGCCCATAACCCACTAGAAAAAAAAGAGAGGCTGGCAAATGTGAAGGCATTTCTGAGACACCACCCTGAGGCTTGCCAGTATAGCAAGCCCTGCTCTGTAGTGACAACCACAGCGCTGGCATACACTGCCACTGCTGAGAAGGGTCTCCTGGTTCTACAACCGAGTGGGCTACTCCTGGCCAGCCTCAGCCTCGCAGAGAGATGCCCAAGCCATGAAGGTCTCCATGCACTGCAGGGCAGATGGGATGGGGCCACTCGTCTGCAGGGCATGCTGAGGTGTGTGTGGGACAAGGGATGGGGTTTAATTTCTACGTATCACACAGAGAGCGCCATGACTTCCCTAGAAAAACAATACAGAGAATATTCACTAGATGGTAGTGTCGTCCCACAGAACCAGGAGAGCCTTATTCTCGGTGGGAGGGTGGTGGAGCTGATTTTTTCTCTATGAGGCATCAGTTTTTCAGGGCAGAGAGTACAGAAGCCCAGCCTTTGGGCTAAGAGAAGGAACTATTGGGCTTTTTTCCTGTGACAAGAGCCCAGTGGAGGTCTGCTCTGAGCTTGCTCATCTCTATGGGATGGTGGCATAGTGACCAATGCAGGCAGCATCATCTCCCAAACTCTCTTTTGTAGAAAAATTCTGTTGTTTGCTTTTAAATGCACTATGGTTTGTTGTGGGTTTTTTTTTGGTTTGTTTTTTTGTTGTTGTTTTTGTTTGTTTTTCTTTTTTTTTTTTTTGTTGTTGTTATCAGTTTTGGTTTATTGGTTTTTTTTTTTTTTTTTTTTTTTTTTTTTTTTTTTTTTTTTTTTAAATT
>JASSUY010041927.1:0-16927 GCA_032466535.1 Forpus xanthops
CCCCAGCCCAGCTCTCTCAGCCTGGCTCCAGAGCAGAGCTGCTCCAGCCCTCACAGCATCTCCATGGCCTCCTCTGTACTGAATAAAGCTGACCCTTCCTGGAGCTGAGGAGAATATCTCAATCCTTGTTGCTCACGTGATGCAGACCCCTTTCTTGAAAGGAGAGGACATTAGAAGATTCATGTCCTCTAATTCAGACCTTTCCAGAGTGGACACTTGCAGCTATTGGATCCACTTATATCTGTTGGACAGAGTTATGACCCTGTAGGGTGAGAATCAATTGTCCAGCCACAGACATTGGTTTTTTAATGAGAAGAACTGGCTTGTGGTGCTTGAATTTCTTTGGTGATACTGATCTTGGTATCTGTCCCAAGGACTTGCTGGAGGTTTGTGATTGATCAGATGCCCTCTTCCTCACTTAGAGTATTAAACACTAAAGCATTTCAGTGTTCTGTTCACTCAGAAGGTCTTGAGTGTATGTATGTGCTATAACTAAGATGGTGAAGTGGTCTGCCACGCATAGGTTCTTCAGTGAAACTTTGGAAAAGATCATGTTACTGGAGCTGCAGATTTTGGCTCTTTTATTCCCTTTATTTCCCACAGCTAAAGCATCCCAGTAGTCTGTTAACAGCCAGAATAGTTGCATTTTTATAGTATCCATGCATGAGCACTCTAAAGCCATTGAGAGGCTCACAGATAATGACTTGTTGATTTTATTTGCCATCCTGGGCTTCTTTATACATCGCCGTATTGTAGGCTCTTTCACTAGGGAAGAGCTATGTGCCTGAGTACCACTAATTGGAAAGGATATGTAAAATAGGCCCAGGGCCACATTTATCATCTCATGGGATGCTCTGTGAATTGTTAGCTTTGGCATTTTGCAGCTCTCCAACAGGGCCAGGACTTTGTTCTTGGAGCGCGTGGCTTGAGGAATGACAAAGAGATCAGCTTTGGGATAACTGCTTCTCAAGTGAGCACAGTCTTCCTTGTCATGTGTTAAGAGACATCACATTTCTCTGTCTGCCTTTTAATTTGGGTGGTCTCCAGGCAGTTGAGGGAGATTGGGAAGAGGCTTCCTCTTCACCTCAGCAGTAGGGCTTTTCTGATGCAAGAGGTGACTTGTGTGCAGTCCTGTTGTGTGCATGGATGGGGTTGAGTCCCTTGAGCTGATCTCATCCCTAGACCATGCTGTCTGTGCTCTGGATGTTCTAGAAGGGAGAAAAGTCCGTTAAAAAGGTATTTTGGAAAAGTCCAGCCCCTTCAAAATGCTTTGTGATAAACCAAAGCAAAATAAAAGGCTGGAGCTGTGATAAATGAGTACTCTGGCATTATTTTTACAGGCCTTGTAGAAGTAATTTCCTGATAAAGTCTGCAGATAAAACACAGTAGAGGAGTCAGACCTGTGATGCATCAGAGAGGAATGAGCTGTCAGGGATGGAAGGCTGCAGCTCTAGCGCTGCCTCCCCCATGCAGGGGTCTTGAAGCCTCTCTGTTTGGGTTTAGAAAGGAGAGATCTGGGTGATATTTTAACAGGTTGTGAGGTTTCCAGCACTGCATGTGAATGAACCTTCCAGCGGGACTGTGGGAACAGTGGAGACAGTGAATCTGTGTTGGCACGTGGCAGAGTAAGGTCATGGTAACGACATTATGAGGTACAGGAGGACTTGTTGCATCCATAACTGGCATCTGCAAGGCTGATATAATTAAAGTGCTGTTGCCATATTATGGAGAAGAATTTGCCACCCTGGAGACATTGCTGCCTGTAGGGGATAGAGGTTATATACGGAGCTGCCTGAAAATCTCAGCTTCCACTAGCTCTGTGGAATGATTCCTTCCGATAAGAGTACCAAGGAAGGCTGGAGAAAAGGAGATACGTGTCTGCACTCACCAAGCAGGTTAGAACAAAAAGCAGGAATAAAATCTGAGAATATATAGAGAGCCTCATGGGTAGAGGGAAATGCGTCATGATCTAACATGGAAGTATCTGAGTTAGACAAGAGCCAATGGCTGACCTGGAAATGTCCTGACCATATCAGATGTCCTGGGTGAAGAAGTCCTTGAGGTTGTTGAGCAGCCCATCCCAACACCGCAAGCCCAGATGGATGCAAAAGCAGGAAGCAAGGAGGCAGAGGGGATGTACTTTCAGCTTTTCGTGTCAGATGCTTCTGCCTTTTAGTGGGATGGGGATTGTTTGTGAGCAGGGTAAAAAGCTGCTTAAGTGTTGGAGTAATTTTAACCTGGGATGGGTAACCATATCTGCCCATCTACTCACAGACTCTGTTTTAGAGCTCAACAATGAAATCTCTGGACCTGGCTCTTCTCTGATACATTAACACCACTGAGTTGGAGCCATTAAGGCTGAAAATTTCCCTGATCATTTGAGTTGCATGGTATAGATGAGGGAAACAGCAGTTTCTGCACCAAGCTTCTACCTTGTGGTTAAGCTGTCATCCTTCAGTAAGAAATGAGCAAACCTCTGACTTTGGGTCAGATATCTTGAGCAGAAGCAGCTTCTATGCCTGGCTGTTTTTCACACTGATTGCCAACAGAAGCCTATTCCTTATTCTGCATTGAATTTGTCTATTTTCAGGTTGCAGTCATGGGGTTGGGTTATTTCTTGTCTTGCTGAGCTGAAAAGTCAACTGATAGTCACTTTATCATGGGAATAAACACTGATTTACGTCTCCATATTTAAGCAGGTTATTTGAGTGTAAGGTGAGGAATCACACGTGATGCAGCAGGATGCAAAGTGTTTCAGGGCAGACAGCTCAGTGCTCCTCTTTGAACTCCCAGATAGATCTTCACCCTCCACCACCCCTAACTCAAAACCCCTCTTCTGATCTACTTTTTTCCCCTCTCCTATATATGATTAGCTCCATAGGCAGCAAATAATGAGAGATTCCTATTGCAAACCGTAATTTTCTGGTCCTGAAAACTGGAGACCTGTAGCAATAATTGCAATAAATTAACCCTGCCGTTTCTTCATGAAACTGTCTGGGGAGGTTTCTTAATTCAGTTTGTCATGAGTCACTTTAATTGCATCATGACCACCCTGATGAATGCTTGGGCAGGTAAGGGTCTCACAGAGTTTGGCTGATAAATGCTTATTGGAAAGAGCTCATTGCTCGACTGTAAGTAGTTGTGCTCTGGGGATGGAGCTGGGTTTTCAGGATTGCTTGGGAACAAAATGAAAACAATCAGATTTGGCTGATTTTCTCTAAGTGAGAGAAAATCTATTTTTTATTATTGCTGTTTGTGTTTCAGCAGTGGTTTGGGGCCTCAGCTCTGCTCTACTCAGAAAAGAAAGAGAAGTAATGTCAGGTCCTACACAGTGGGAGAGGATTAAGTTGGGGCAGTGGTGTGAATGGGGAAGGCATGATGCAGACCCTTGAATCTGAAGTGAGGCAAGAGCAAGCACAGGAAACAAGAAGGCAGTGGTGGTCTGGTGAGAGGTCTGGGGGTTTTGGTGGTCTTTAGGGAAGAGAGAAATGTGAGAGCTTCAGCTGAGATTTCTGGATGGAAAGATGCTGAGGAAGGAAAGGAAAGATGTCAGGACTGCAGGTGGGGCTCCCCAGACCCACGGGTTGGGGTGTTTGCTCTACACATTGCTCAGCCAACATAATCAATTTCTAATATTATCACTGGGACGCTGCTGTAATTAGCAGTGCTGGGTGACCCACTTCTGGGGCATGAGCAGGGCCATTGCACCCTTATGGTAGTGGATAGACAGCAAGAGAGTCATCAAATACAAAATGAAAGAGTAAAAAGTGCTTTTTTGCAGTATAGTGGGTTTGTTCCCCCGCTGCCATGAAAGCAGAGGAATTTCTGGTCTCAAAGCGTTGGCTGCTAAAGTCCCTAACTCTGCTGAAAGCATAGCAAGAGCTGGTCAAAACAGTTAATCACAGCTCTTTAAAACAAGCTTTCTCTTTTGCATTGTGTTGATGTTTATACTGGTTGCTATTCTCACCCTGAACCCTTTGCCACAACTTTTCCCTCCTTTGGCTGTTTTAGGCTGCTTTTCTTTCTTTGCTTTTCAACAGATGAGGGTTCCAGCATTGAGGACACCGACTTCAACTGGGATGAGTTCCTGGAGGAAACAGGAGCCAGCGCTGCTCCCCACACCTCCTTCAGACATGTACGTGCTTTGTCTGAGCCTCGCGGGTCTTGTGAGTGTTCCCTTGTCTGGTTTTCATGTGGGTGCTGGAGAGCTGAAGTGAGAGCTGCATGGGGTTTGCCTCCCCGCTGGTGTTAGGGGAATGTAATGTTTGTGATCACAGATCAGAGCATTGTGTCTATGCTGTTTCCTTGTCCTCTGCCTTTGGTTCAGAGTTTCCTTTTTTGAGGGGTTTTATTGCTTTCCTTTTGTTTATACGCACTCACTTTTCTCTCTCCATCTCTTTTTCCTTCTCCTTATTTCTTCGTTGTTGTTTATCCCAACCTGTAGAGATTTATCTCACAGGAGTGTCTGACTTCTCCAAAGCTGTCCCCTTAATGCATGAATTGCTGGCTAGCTGGCTCACTCAGCCCTAGTGTCCAGCATGCCCCATAGGAAACCATATCTCAGCCTCCTGCCTGGAGATGCTGACTCAGAAGCATGAGAACTAGGTACATGTGTAGGTGACGCTTTGCCTGGGTGAGCATACATCATATAGACAGCCGTGGTAGTTACAGTATGGTCTGTGGATCTGGTCCATGTTAGCGCAAATAGCATTCAAAGTCTGAAATCTTCACTGATGAAGAATATCATAGCACACTTTGAAGAAAGGACTCTGTCTCCCAGCAGTGCCTATCACAGTCAAGGATGTTGTTTGAAACCATCTTCATCAACAGCCAGTTTCTTAATCTCTTCTGTTAATCTCCATGTGATACCCCATGAGGCCATGGGACAGCAGTGAAGCTGATGTATGAGTTCTTCATCAATAGTCCAGGGTGTGCAGGTTAGATTTTTGCAGGACATCTTTGTCATTCAGCTGCAAGGCTGTGCTGACCTACTCTGAAGTTGTGATGCCTTCAACTGAGTTAAGCCATGACAAGTCACGATTCTGTGTCCTCAGCTGCAAGTCTCATGAGGATAATGCTGCTCATCCTCCTACCAGACCCATCAGATGTAGGTAGCAGCCTGTTGGCTTACAACTGCCCATCAGTCATGCTGGATCTTCTCCCAGCTTCACTTGACTGGTCTGTGAGCTCTGGAGGATGTGGACATCTTCAGCAGGAAGAGAGCAGTTTTAGCTGTGATGCTCTGGGTTGCCTTACACTGAGCCTGTTTGCTGGCATAGATATCCTTTGGGAACAGCGTAGCTGTGCTTCAGTGAGAGGGAAGCTTCCTGAAGAACCTGTTGCTACTTAAAGAGGAGTCTTTATTTGGATGGCTGCTGTCATGCCATTAAACCAACTTTGTCTCCAGGTGATTTCTTAGTTTGTTCTGACGGCGTAAGGAGCTGCAGTGGTGAAAATCCACTCTTCCATCCGCATATGAAAAAGTAATACAATTGTCCATTCCCTATTTTGTTTCCATTCTAACAATGAAGGACAATAATTCCCTATACTGCAGAATTACAGCTCAATGGTTATTATAGAGATTATACTTGATTCAGTAGCTCTCTGTAGACAGCATCTTGTCCCAGAGCTGAACCCAAATACCAGAATCAGATGAAAGTATTATGCTTCATAGAGCCCTTAAGGGTGTCTGTAGGAGTGTGGAGATGCCCACCTCATCCTGATAATCCTTCTGACTGTGGTGTCTTGCTGCACCTCAGTCCTGGGAATTCCGGTGTGAGACAAGTTAGTGTTGGGAATAGTCCTTAGTGACCGCCCTGCACAGTTTGGAGCATGATCCTTGAAAAGGCATGGCTTGGCCAGGAATGTGAAAGTTGTTAGAGAAGATTGTGTTATGTGGCTGTCTGATTCCACTCTTCATGGGATTTCACAAGTCCCTTACCTCCAGGGTACCACATTGGTCTTTACTTATGGTGAATGCAAGGAGTAAAACTACAAATGAATGTGAATCCTGGATTATTCATGAGGACCGTTAGCATCACAAGAGCTAAGATCTATCTTATGGCTGAAGTAGCAAATGTCACAGACCTTCTTCAGTCTCTTCCAGCCTCAATTCAACTACACCCTGACTCCAGGCATTGATGCTGATGATTGATACTATATGTATGTTTGTGAACAAAACACATTTAAAGCCGGTGTTTAAATAAGAAGTTAATCAGAGATAGACTCAAAGCAGATTTTATAATCCCTGGCTTCAGTAGGAGATAAGGTACTCAGAAACCTGTAAGAACCTGTCCTTAAGCATCTCCTAGGGAGTAACAGGCTACATTTTGCATGGTCCTCTGAAGACAAGGCTGGAACCCAAACTAGCGGACTGGCATCTACCTCCTCTTTATCAGCAACAGTTAGAGACATCCCATTGGCCTTGGAAGATACTTTATAATGTGCTAAGAGCAGGCCCTAGTGTCCTAGAAGAGATGTGCTGGCATCTCCAGTGTCTTAAGGCAAGTTACCTGTAACGTAATGAGATAAATGGAAGTGACATCTCTGTCAGATGGCAGGAGAGGGACCCCAACCATTTGCTTTTTGGCGTTGAGTCATATCTTATATACAAATGTGCTGGAAGATTCAGATGGTTGAGACTTCAGCTGCTGGGGAGGGATTTAGTGGGAACACTCTCTTTGGTCTGCCTGGTACAGCATTTGGCCCTTGATGCTTGTCAAACCTCAAGAGGTGCTTCGGTGTTGTTACATGACTAATTACTATAGTTGGGCTGAACTCCTAGAGGAATGTAGTTGCCTTTCTGCCTTGCACGTGTCCTGTGATCTGCCTGACAGAGCTGTGCAGTGGGAAATGAAACCTCATTTGAGTTATATTGTCTTTCTCCCAGGCATTAGTGAGATTTATGATATGAAGGTGGGTGTCAGTCCTCTCTCAGATGTCGTGCAACTGAGGTTACCACTGCTGGAGAGCCTCTTTAGAGCACGTGGGATGTTGCATGATGGGGTATGTGCCGGTGAAATAGGAATGGTCCTGCCCAGACAGACTGTGAAGGGGGTGGTTGGATTAAGGAGCGCAATCAACTCATGTCCTACCTCAAAGCTGCTCTTAAAGAGCAGCATCATTTTGCTTAGCTGGAGAGGGGGCTCTCCGTGCAAAGAAGAAAAGGTAACACCATGCCTTTCTAATTTTGTAAGGTTGAAATCAGCCTTCAAAGCAGTTTCCAACCAGGGATGAAATTAGAAGTGGCCAACAAGAGCAATCCGGACACATATTGGGTGGCTACGATCATTACAACGTGTGGACAGCTCTTACTGCTTCGTTACTGTGGCTATGGAGATGACCGCAGGGCAGATTTCTGGTGTGATGTGATGACAGCAGATCTTCACCCTGTTGGCTGGTGTACACAGAATAACAAGGTCCTGATGCCTCCAGATGGTGAGTTCTATGTGTTTTGTTAGGGTCATGCTCCAGTATTGGACTGGTGGTTCATCTCCAGACTTCTTGTTGATCTGGAATGAGTGCTTCACATCATCAGTTGGTGTTGGGTGATGCAGACAGGGTCAGTCTGTGCAGGTCAATGGGTGATACAGTTTGCCAGTCAGTCTCTAGCAAAAGCATTTTTACCCTAGTTGGTTAACAACAGAAGGCACTTCTATAAGAAGTTGTCTTAACAAGGAAACACTGTTGAAATGCAAAGCTGTGATTTTCAGTTAGGAGAGAAAATTGCCCTGTTCTTGCAGGGTGGAATTCAAAGTGAGAACAAACCAAAATAAGCAAGATCAGTTTGGATGTAACCAAAATCAGAAGTTAGCTGTGCACACAAATTTTCTGCTCTGAAAGTTTAGACCCTTTTATTGCCAGGTTCTTGCTGCTTTTAACTCCAACTGTAGATACACGTTGTTAAAGATAGCAAATTTTGGTCATCATAGGTTAGGGCATGTCCTGATTGTCAGCTTTTAGGTGCACAAAAGCTGAATGCAAGAGCTGTATGCTACTAAATGGCCCATGTGGGACAGTTTCTTAACATAATTTGATCCCCAGTGTGTAGGAAAAACATTGGGGGTTTTGCTATGTACATCGACAGAACAACTCTATATGCTTAACATAATGTAGCTCCAAGCTGCTTGTCACTCTTACTCATGCATTTTCCTGCCATATATCCCATTTATTCTGGATCAAGGGAAGAAGAGATGAATATTTAGCCTCTAACTTTTGCATGCTTTTAAAAAAAACGCCTCATTTATGGGTTCTGCTGCTGAAGTTGTTCTTTTGATTTTATGTGATCATTGAAGAAAGCATATGTGCCAGTTGTGTGCCTGGTGTGACCTCCGGAGTGCGGCTTGCCTGGCTTCCCACTGAGTGTGCTGTAGACATGGTCTGTGAATCAGAGCTGATGTTCCTGCTTTGTGCATGGTGACCTCTGAGCTAAACTTACCTTTTTGTTCTGCTCTATGTGTTTTGAATAAGCAGATTGATTGCTTAGAAATAGAGAAGTCTTGAAGGCAAATACGGTCGAGAAAACTATTGTCTTTATCCATAGTCAATCAAGCTGATTTGAGAGGGGTTAGGTGTTTTCTTTTATTGGTCTCTTGAACTGTCTTTTATTACGTGGATTATAATAAATGTTACCAGAAAGGTGCAGAGTGCTGTAAACTAAATCTCAATATGTGAGGATCAAGGAGTAAGAGACCTTATTGTCGATTGTAACAGGGAATAACGATTGTCTTATGACTGGAGGCAACTGCTTTTCGTAGCAGTGTTGGAATCTGCTCTTTGGGTTGTGGCTACGTTGTGTGAATTGTCTTGCTTGAATGACTCAAATGTGCAGTATGTCAAACCTCCTTTCTCCTCTAGCTGGGTGCTGTAACTGTATACCAGGAATTTAAACTTGGGCAGCTTGCCCTGTTTTGTTTTTCCTGCTCCCATTCTCACTGAATTAACTCTATTAATATGTCTTAGTGTAGTTCTCAGAAATAATAAATGTGTAGATTATAATTTCAAAAGAGATTTAAGCATTTAAGAGCTTCAGTTGTATTTTGGAATGAGGCATCTAAAATGCCCATGAGGATTTGAGGCTTCAGGACTCCTCTCACTTGCCAAAAAGAGAGGTCCTAAATGTGCTCATAAATCACAGAGCTCCTCTGGGTATTTGCCCACAGGGTTCTGTCTGTGGTCAAAGGTGGGTTTGTGTCTTCCATTGGGACACCACAATTTTCATGAGTGCCCATTGTCTTCTGTAAGGAGAACTGAGCTCTGACCAGCGTGTACAAGTAGCTTGTGAATACTAGACTTATTTACACTGATGTCTGAAGTTTGTCCTGTGCTTAATTGTGTTGCTGGTCAGTGGATGTATCTTGATGAGCCCAACTTGACTGCAGTGCTGAGAGTTGTCTGGTGAAGCCTGCAGGATCAAATCTTGCATTGGTGAAAGAGGAGCTGCTGTTCTATGTAAACTCCATGGAGGTTTTTACCTTTATAGCATTGCACATTATTTTGTTGTCAAACCTTTGGAGGAAAGGAAAGACAAGACAGCTTCAGACTGCATGGACCTGTTTTCTGAGGGCCTGATTCTGGACGTCTTGATTGCAGTGAGCATTTCTGTTGGCAAGAGCATGCAAGCAGAATGGCCAGGGCCAGTTATCTGTCATTAAGGTTTGACTTTAGTCAGGAGTTGAAGGCTTCAGTTAAAAAGCAGATCTTGCCAAGAGGAGCTTGTTTAATGAGCAGAATACCAACATTGGGACAATGCTCTGTTTCTTGTTGTGAATCAGATTGAACTGATCAGTGCTCGTCTTATAAATGTGATGCCAGGCAAGAATGGTACATCGTGACAGGATGAAGGATTTCATTAAATGGGAAAGAGATGCAAGAAAATAGACTGGTTCAGTTTAGCAAATCATTAGAGCTTGATTTAATGCACACACAGAGTTTTGAAGGGGCAGCTGCCAAATAATTATTGTTTATGATCCCAATAGAAGGAAGTCATTTAATTTATGGTCTGTTGCATGGCTATTTATTGGGTGACGTTAGTATTGCATCATGGTGCCAGTGGCCTGCAAGCAAAATGTCAATTCATGTCATGTCCTCCCATGTCATTATGCTGCAGTGCAATAGAATAGGAATGCTCAAGCCAAATACTTGAGTTTGCAATAAAACGTATTGGCTTATCAAGGGATGATGTGTGTGTGTGTGTGTGCCTACAAGCTTCATCCTCCATCCCCTCCCTCCCTGCATGAAGTCAAAGGAGTAAAACTGTAGTTACTTCAAGCTTTGCCATTAATTATATTTTTCTCATTACAAATCGGTGGGTAATTTGAATTGCAAACTCAGCTATCCTGGCAGAATAGATCTGTTTACCATTCAAAGCAAAATGAAAATTATTTAAATTAGTTAATATAGAACTCATTTGAATGAATTGGATGTTTATTCATGAAGTAGCTGAGGCAAGTGTGAAGCTGTCCTTATGGTCTGTAGCTTTGCCACTGATCAGCTCTAAAGTCACGTCCTGGGACAGAGATTTCTTTTTTATTGCATATTAACTCTGGTGTAAACCATCAGTAGCTACTGCCTGATGTAGCTGAATGTGATATTTTCATCCTTTCTGAAGAGCAATTGTAATTCGTATGAGGAAGGACAACCTGCTTCAAAGTTCATCGACAGTGGGAAGACTGTAGTAAGTGGTGTAATAAGCTTTATTTTCTGCACTGTGGGGATGAGATGTAACAGATTTTCCATCAGTTAGTGAAATTTCCCTGTTGTGTTATTCTACATGGATACAACAACAGTATTCCCTCCAGTGTCTTACCCACATACTGTCCTCCTCCTAGCACAGAGCTGATGCGGTTGTTTTCCAACATCCTCTATCCCTCGGGGTGTTTTACCCACTGAGCATTAAAAATTTAAGTCTAACTAAACTTTCTCTTGCTACCAATTCCTTTAACTGTGAAAGGAAAAGAGGTCTCTTGCCTCCTTCAGCTTGTTATTTCCATGTGCTGTTTTCCTTTGTTGATGACAGTTGAGTTCATGAACACATTTACCATTGGGTAGAAGAGCAGCGTGGAGAACCTGACAAGTGTAGTAGCTAAATTATGCATTGTGAACCACGCGGAGAGCAGGAACGTCTTTTGATTGACAGTTGGGTGTTTTTGTACAGATTGCAGATTTACAGCTGAGCCAACAGAGCTGAATCTCTCCTGGCACTATCTTAATGCATTCTGGGATGCGCTAAAGATACTGGGTGACAAGATTATTGTGTACACTTGTAATTGCTGTGGTGGTTCTGCTTTAATGTTATTGACAGATGGAAATTCAGAAGGGCATTTCTGTGTGCAGATCTGTGTGGTCTGCTTGCTGTGTAAACCAGGAGGTGGAGAAGACCGGAGATGTGAAGATACAGCGGGGAAAGAGCAAGATTTATATTTTGGCTTTATAATGATCTGGTAGAGATGAGAAAACCTCTGAACACCATCTATACCTGGATTTGGGGATCAGGTTGATCAATCACACTGTGATTATGTGTAGAAAGGCAGCTTTTACTTCTTTGTTACATCAACATAAGAAGAACTAAAGCTTAAAATCTTGATGCTGGGGTGAAATGAGTCCCTTTTTCATGGTGCTGAGCTTTATCAAACTTCAGCATCAAATATGCCATTAAGAGTGGTGGATTTAAAGCATTTTTCCTGCCCAGGCTTCCCATGAAGGCAAACATCATCATTTGGTCACTATTTGAAATAGGTTTTCATGTGTATCTCAGCTCAGATTAACTTTACCCTAGATCAGGCCAAAGGAGGGAAGTATCAGATTCTCAGTGCTGGATCTGATTGTGGGGAGGGTATGGATGAAAAAGAAGATAAGACTTGTGCCATGTAAACCAGGTTGCCTTCAGTTGACAACTTGTTGCATTTATTATTATTGTTAATGTTATCATTATTATTAAATATCATTATCTGAATCTGTCCTGGTTTTTAGAGGTGGAAGAGAGGGGAGATGTAGATCTCACTCACTGCGTCAAAACTTTAATGGCACCAGGACTCGGTGGCTTCTGCATGGCCAAAAGATGGTCTGCTGTGTTGCGCAGCAGATTGGTGTGCAAGAGGTCAGATGGATGAACAGGTAGATTGAAGAAATAAGTTAACTTTGAGCCAAATTTTCCATTTTTTTAAATGCTCAGGTGAAATTACTGATGGGTATAGTGGTTAGAACGTGCTGGGGCTGGGCTACAGCAGAAAGTAGTGGGATTGAGACTGCGGAGCAGGAACAGTGAGGGCTGATAGTGATATAGGATCAAAGAGAAGGGCAAGCCTTAAGCAGTCACTTTCTGCTGCAGGTGTAGCTTGGTTGTCATTCAAGACTCCCTAGGTGCACAGAAGGCTTTCTTAAGGGGCACACCTCATACAGTTGCCTGTCAGCATCATTTGGGGGGGTTACTTGTGTCCACCAAGTTTGTCCACAGGTTCTTCAGTAACACAGAGATAGCGTTTCTGAAAGTGGTTGAGGGCTTCCAGAGCTTCTCTTTGAGAAAATGGGATCACGGAATGGTTTTATTTAACCAAAGCCAACTTTCTCCTGGTATCTTTTGCCAGAGGAAATAACACTTAACCTATGCCTGCAGGGCTGTAATTAGAGAGCAGGTAGAGGGATCAGATGGGCAGGGTGGACTTCTCCTTTTATCTTTGTGAAGAGTTGGTTTTCCTCCACCAAGTTACCTGTAACTCTACTCGTGTAACTGAGAGCAGATCTGGCCCTGTTTTGCTCTTTCACTGAAGGCTCACCTGAAATATTACTTCCTAAGAGCTTGAGGCTGGAGGAAATCAGTTGGTGTTCACTGAGCTTATGCTGTTTTACATCAGCTAAGAACTGTGCTCCTAGGCCGAGTAAAATGAAACTCAGAGATCTTCTTTGGCAGGTTGTACGCTCAAAGACTGTGGGTATTTCTAAAGTAGTATATAGTTTGTGTTTTTTTAATGTTCTTTACCCAGTTCTTATCCTCTTATTCCATCAGTGCCAAGCTTAGACTAAGCTAATGTAAATAAACTGCAGGATTTCTTTATTTTAAGTACTGCAAATGACTCGTAGTGCAGGGTTTTATGTGTGCTTTTCAAGTCGACTTTAGCAGGCCGTTAATTATGCAGGAGTGACGTTAGCATAAGTAACTAGTCAGCAATAAATGTCAATTAAATATTCTATTAGCATAGTAGGCGCTTCATGCATTGGCATAGAGCATTTAGCAGATTACACTTAACGAGCATAGAAAAAATAGCATTTCTTTTTGCTTTGCTCTCCTAATGATGGCAGCAGACAGGAGAGGAGGGGAGGTAAAGGTAACTCCAGCTTTGGCTGAAGAGCTGGGGGTGTTTGGGCTGAATTTTGACCTAGTAGGAGCTATGTCATAGAATCACAGAATCATAGAATAGTTAGGGTTGGAAAGGACCTTAAGATCATCTAGTTCCAACCCTCTGCCATGAGCAGGGATGCCTCACACTAGACCATGTCATGCGGGGCTCTGTCCAACCTGGCTGTGAGCACTGCCAGGGATGGAGCATTCACCATTTCTCTGAGCCTCCGCACCCTTACTGTAAAGAGCTTCTTCCTTATATTTAACCTGAACTTCCCCTGCCATAAGTGGTGGAGGCTATTGTGGGAAAAAAAATCAGTGCTTGGTTAAACATAAATCCTTTTGTTTTGTGATTATTGGGAATGTGGTGGAGGTGGTCCTTAGGGAACATACCTATCCTGAGGCTCACAGACTTGGCTCTGCAATGATCCATGGCCATGGGCTACTGTTGGGCTTTCTGCTAAGGGGAAGGTTTCCCTAGGGTGCAGCCTCATTATTTGGGGTCACTCCTTGTGCTTTTTGAGTTTTTGTCTTAGAAAAGGTGTTCTTCCCCTTCACAGAAATCATAAATGCAAAGCCTCTGCTTTGTTCTCTTCAGTATTTTTATTTGGCAAAATCTAGGTTTTTTTTTCCCTCAAAAATGTCGGGACAGTTGTTTCTGGGATTAAATACCGAAAACGTTGACTTGAGTTGCATCAGTGCCTTATAGGAGTTGTGTGTGGGTTCTGGTCCCTCCTTACCCTTTGAGTGGATTAGACTTTCATGCAGGTCTGGTCTTTCCTTGTGGAGTCATCCTGAGATGTCTTCCATGAAGACTTCTTGTGCCTGAGGAACCCAACCCTTGCTGAGGATCAGGCATTTGGAAAAGCCAAAGCAGTATAAGATAGTTTGTTTTCCAGTCAAAAAACAACCTCAAAGCTTGCACATGGATGAGGCTCTGTTTATTAAAAGCAAGAAAAGAAGACACTTTAATCAAAACCTAATTTTGCAGTAAGAAGCTGTTTCAGCAGAACGCAACCAGCAAGCCTCATTTCCAGGGACGTCAGCATCTGCTTGTGCTGGATTTGTATTTATTTATTTATTCTCACAAACAAATGGAATAAGGAAACAGGAGCAGGCCGGAGCAGACAGCAGTGGTCCAGCGAGGGAGGGATGAAGGCAGTGACTGAGGCACCCTGCAATGCACCTAAAGTGCCTCCTCAGCATGTGGTTTTAATTGTTTAGGATTATGTGGGTAAATCAGATTTATCCCACACCTGGGTTAAGTATCAGTGCAGCTTCATAGAGAGGTGACAGTTTCACTGATGAAGTTGTGCCTGCACATTCCTAATGCAAGTCCTGGATTTTTTCCATGTAAGGTTGGAAAGTACTTCTATTTATAAGTGTAACCTATCCTTGTTCCTGTACTGGACTGAGCTATGTAGTCAGTAAAGCTAGTAAAACATTATTACATAGTTTTACAACAAACACTGAGGATAATATAGCGCTGTTTAGTGTGTTATAAACTCAACTTGGAGCATGGGTTTAATCTGTAGGTTGACTGATGTCCAAGGAAGGGTTCAAGAAGGGGTTTCAGTGATGGATTGAGGTTTGATAACAAATAACTTGGACATACCAATACTGAAATGAATGTGCTTTCTGACTGCCTTTCCCTTGTTTGGGTGGACTTTTTGTGTCCTGACTTCTTTTAACATGTGTTGCGACTGGTGCATGGTGCCTTCCTCCATAAATGAATGATGCTGCCATCAGGAATGCTCTAAAGCAGCAGCATGGTTTGCAGTACTGTCACAGTCCGTTTTGGGTAATACAGGGAAAGCTGAACTATGAATCCTGTTGCGATTAAAGCAGCAGTGCCTTGTGTACGAGCAACTGTGGAGCTGAAGATCAGGCTTATTGCAATGAAACTTGAGAGCCTAATCCTTTTACAAACAATCTGGAGGGGGAGTGGAGGTGCGGAAAAGAAAAGCAGTGATTTTTGTGGACTTTGATGAGTTATAAATATATCCCGAGTGAAACCAATAGCGTGGAGCTTTATGAAAGATTTAATGAATAAATATTTCATGCCCACATGGTGCTTCTTCAGGAACGCGTGCTGTCAGTAAAAAGCAATAAACAAAGAACCTCCTTCAGGGTTTGTTTGGGCTTTTAAATTAAACTAATTTAATCAACTTTTTCAGTCAAGCTTGATATTAGTTCATTTCTGTACACAGCCCTGTACTCGAATCTGTTTGTTTTCTCCCGATACCTGTTCTCCTGTTTGGAAGGTGCTTGAATATCAAGGGATGATTCATTTCATCCTTCTATGGCGTGCATCTGCGCTTTCAAGGCAGAGAGCACAGATTTCCTCCTTATCCTGTAGCTTGAGGAGCCAGCCATCCTTTACCATCACAGCTGTAGGTGCGATAGGACCCCAGCTGAGGTTTGTATTATCCAGCAGGGAGATCACTTGAGCATGTTGGCCATTTCTGAATGGAAGCTAGTAGGCATCTTTTGGGTTTTGGAAGACTTCAGTACCCAGTTTGGTGCTGCTTGAAGGACTAGAACTAGCCAGAAGTGCCATGGAGTATGGCCCTGTGTGGGCAGAGATGCTTGCATACTTCTGCACTGGATTGCAGAGATTTATACAGAGAGATTAAAATGTTCCTCCAGCTTAGGCTGTTGGCAAAGCTGGGGCTCAGGTGTGCTGGTGCTGTTGCTTAATGGCAGTTTGTGGTAACAAATGGCTGGGATGTGTAATCGTTCTGTGCTCCATGTCTTTGCAATACTTTAAAAAGAAGTCCTGAGAGACCTGATTTTTTCTTGGGAACAGCAGGGCTGAAGCCAGTTGATTCTCTCACAGCTGGACCATGCAAGTAAGGAGCAAATAAGGCACAATAGGAGGTAAAAGCAAGGCTGATCAGAGGGGTAGAGCTAACTTTGGGAAGGCATCTACCTGAAGGCAGGGCTGCTCAATGAGCTGAGAATAGGCCCAAACTTGGATACTGATGCAGCTTTGCACTGGGGTGGTGGGGTTGAACACAAGTGCATGGAATGAGGCATGTCTCAGCTTCATTTGACCTTAAAAGGAGTAGAAGTACTTCCTATTCTGTAGTTGTATCTTTTTTTTTCCACTTCAATTGCTGATTTGGAATCAGTTGTTTTTGTCATGGTCAGCTTTGGGAACTGGAATTTACCCCTCTTAGCTGAATGGAGTGCATCCCCATGGAGTTTGCGTCACAGTATGGGCAGTGGCAAAGAATCATAGAATCATAGAATAGTTTGGGTTGGAAAGGACCTCAAGATCATTCAGTTCCAACCCCCTTGCCATGGGCAGGAACACCTCCCACTAAACCATGTCACCCAAGGCTATGTCCAGCCCGGCCTTGAACACCAACAGCGATGGAGCATTCACAACTTCCCTGGGCAACACATTCCAGTGCCTCACCACCCTTACAGTAAACACCTTCTTCCTCAGATTCAGTCTGAACTTTACCTGTTCAACTTTGAACCCGTTACCCCTTGTTCTCTCAGTATGGTCCCTCATGAAGAGTCCCTCCCCAGCATCCCTATAGTCCCCCTTCAGATACTGGAAGGCTGCTATGAGGTCTCCAT
>JASSUY010041929.1:0-20768 GCA_032466535.1 Forpus xanthops
GGGCTACAGAACTGATGGACAGAGGTAGAGCAGTTGATGTCATCTACCTGGACTTGTGCAAAGCATTTGACACTGTCCCACAGGACATCCTTGTCCCTAAACTGAAGAGACATCAATTTGATAGGTGAACCACTCAGTAGATAAAGAACTGGCTGGATGGCCGCACGCAGAGTTGTGCTCAATGGCTCAATGTCCAGCTGAAGACCAATAATGAGTGGTGTCCCTCAGGGATCAGTGTTGGGACCGACCTTGTTCAACATCTTTGTTGGTAACATGGACAGTGGGATTGAGTGTGCCCTTAGCAAGTGTGCTGATGACACCAAGCTGTGTGGTTCGGTTGATACGCTGGAGGGAAGGAATACCATCCAGAGGGACCTTGACATGCTTGTGAGGTGGGCTGATGCCAACTTGATGAAGTTTAATCATGCTCTCGTGAGACCTCACTTGGACTATTGTGTGCAGTTCTGGTGTCCTCAACATAAAAAGGACATGGAACTGTTGAAATAAGTCCAGAGGAGGGCCACAAGATTGATCAGGGGACTGGAGCACCTCCCGCACAAACAGAGGATGAGAAAGTGGGGCTGTTCAGCCTGGAGAAGTCAAGTCTGCGTGGAGACCTCATAGCAACCGTCCAATATCTGAAAGGAGCCTATAGGGATGCTGGGGAGGGACTCTTCATGAGGGACTGTACTGAGAGGACAAGGGGTAATGGGTTCAAACTTAAACAGGAGAAGTTTAGATTGGATATGAGGAAGAAATTCTTTACTATAAGGGTGGTGAGGCACTGGAACGGGTTGCCCTGGGAAGTTGTGAATGCTGGTGGTGTTCAAGGCCGGGTTGGACATAGCCTTGGGTGGCATGGTTTAGTGGGAGGTATCTCTGGCCATGGTAGGGGGTTTTGAACCAGATGATCTTAAGGTCCTTTCCAACCCTAGCTATTGTATGACTCTATGATTATCAATAGAATTGCTAGTTGCAAACATATAAACATATTTCTAAACTCTTTTCTTAAGTCAAGTGCTGTAAACTGTTTAGCTTGATGGTAATTACTCAATCCTAAAATACTAAAATCTATTTTTTTGCTTTGGCTGAAAAAATACCAAAAATTTAGAAAAATCTTAGACTTCCAGTAAACATAGATTTGTTTCCTATTACAGTGTGTGAGTTTTGATGATGCAAGTACCATGGCAAGAAAAAGCTTTTAATCAATTCTGTACTTGATTCACAGGCAACTGTAGTACAGGTAGGGCTGGCAGCATCAGCTATTAGCCAGAATGTGGCACAACACTTGATACAGCTTATTTTAAGTCACATATGCAATATTTGATTGTCATCGGTTCAGCTACAGCAGATGACATTCATTATTTGCCCATATACATAATCCATATACATATGGCCATAATACTCATAGTATATATATGGGTAGCTAAATGCTCACTGTGCAGGATGACAAGGAAACAGTATCATTTTATCCATGTGAAAAAAATAATTTATTTTTTTCATGAGTTGTCTCAATCATGAACTTGAAAGTGTGGAGGGGGTTATGGTATGAGACATGTAATTTGCTGTCCCTCCTACAAGCTCCCTCAAACTGACTAAGGCATAAGACAATGAAAGTACAGTACTTAAAAATTGCTACTAGAGAGATCCATTAAAACATTCAACACTGCTGCTAAGATCTCACCCATGCCTGACTTGCTCCAGGGATGGAATAAACTACACGAAGTACCCCAAAAGATTATAGCTTTGGTGGGCAAGGTAAACCTTGGACTGTGCATTAAAACAGCATTATTTCCTCTCCATCCTGAGCACTTACCACAGTCAATTATGAAAAGAAATAAAGGTACAACAGTTTTCTTTACCTGAAGAAAATGGTTAGGAAATCTTAAAGGGAAGGCCAGAAAAGCAAAGACAGCAGAATCACTGCAGTGTAAAAGATGCTGGAATCATGAGATATGATAAAGGAGACACAGGAGGGAACACAGACATGATGGGAAGCTGTGACATCATTCAATGAGAAGCATGCTGGCCAGAGACAGAAAAACAGATTTCTGCCCCTACTTGCTCAGGCTGAGGAATTAGAAACGAGAGGCAGTGGAAGCTAGCAATGGAGTAGGAATGTAAAGAGTTCATGTGAGATATAGGAGCAGAGGAGATTCTGACCAAAGCCTTGGATGCCTTAGTCCTACAACTCCTTCCCTCCCACAAAATTGCCTGCTGACATGGCAGGAGCACACAGAATGCAACAACCAGCATAAAGGACTTCACTAGCTCATCTGGCAAAGTTTGCATTCACTGTTTGGACACCTTTCATACCACATTTTAGTTCCATATCAAATCTGCAAAATTTTTCTTTAATAAAACACCTATTAAGTTCAGTTAAGGCAAGCAAACAAATACACAAACTTGGACTAGCCTCCCAAATCAATTTAAAAGTTAATGCAGAAAGCAATAAATAAGTTGTGATTCAAGACATCAGGGCATTTGAACTCTCTCCTGTGCTTGCTGTGTGACCTCAGTCAGACAAGTAACATCAAACATGCTTTCAGTACCTCTGTTTCAATATGATTTCCTCTGCAGGGAAAATATCGGAGAACTGTGCATGAAAGAATACAATGATACTGAGTAGGACCTCATCATTCAGGCTGGTATCAAAACACATGTAAAAAAGGGATTCACATGAGAAAGTATGAGAACCAAGGTTATAAAGGTTGAAGTCACTATGAAAAATTGATAATATTTAAAATAGGGTTGACTAATGTACTTGATAACATACAGACTCCAACTACTGTACATGCCAGAATTCCTTTGAATGACAAAAAATTTAAGCCCTACATATTTTCCTTTGGGTTGCTGATTATTTCTTCCGACATTCAGAGAGTTTTATTTCCCTTTTCTACCAAAAAAGAGGCACCTGTGTTTCTTCAGTCACTTATAATATTCAGATTCTGCTTTTGAACTTTCCTTTGCCCCAGTTTCTTGTCATCACTGCTTAGTTATCAGCACGGGGAAGCAAGCAAGTAGCTTTCTCTCTTCCCTCAGGCAATACCATTGCTGCGCTTTGATTTGCGTCACAGAGACAAAAAAAGTAGAACAGCTGCAGCCCTTAATTGCAGAAGCCACGTATGTGAAGCTGAAGCTCAGTTTCACTGTTGTTCTTCCAGCTAGAAATATTATTAAAGGCCCAGTCCTGCTTGCTGAAAACTAAGCCATACACTAGCACAGCAGGCAACTTTCAGAGACAGTGGAATACAGTCAAAAATTTAAACTCTCAATAGTTTTAAGTAGAATAAAGTTACATTTAAGAAAGAGACTCTTATACTAGTTTCATCACCTGAGTGCTTCCCACAAGCTTATTAAGGCAGTAAAACCAATCGTTGCTTGTTCCTGTTTTCCAGCCCTGTCCTCAGAGAGGATGAATGGGCACAGGCAATTCATTCTGTTTGCCAAAGTGGGTTACTGTAATAGGAAGGGTCAAGTTCCTTAGTTGTTGATTAGGCGCAGGTAGTACATTTATGTTAATAAATGTAAGATCAAAGAGTCACACCTGGCATTTGCAGTGAGGGAGAGACCAGCAGGCTTGGTAATATATCCCAAGTTCCTGCCTTTCCTCAGACTTCAGGTATAGTTCTCTTTCCCACATAAATTCCCTTCTTTACACATCCAGAGGTGTATTCCCACAACAACCAAGACTGGTTTCTAGTTCATGGGCATGGGCCTGAAGAGCTTGTCTTTTGGAGAATTCCTAAACAGTGAAAGCTGTCACTGTGATATAGCCTGGCCAGGAAAACAATGACTATGGCCAGACAGATGCTCATTTGGACTGGAAGACACACACACAAATTTATCACCTTAAACTTCAGTATATAATAATTTTTTCCTAATGAATTACTGTCTTCACATATATAGCCCCAATGGATCTGAATGGCTGGTTTCCAGAATTTCATAAAGAACTAACCTGTTTACATACTGTCTAATTTATCAGATGCTTCCATAGAGTATTTCAAGATTTTGCTTGTTTACTGTGTAGCAGGTTATAAGCACAATTTTATATTAAGAAGCATCATTATCTAATGATGATCTTTGTCTTCTAAGAAAAAGAACAGAACAATTCTGAAAGGGATAATGCACTAATAGATTAATATTTGAGAAAAAGGAGTGTGGATGGAGGAGTGCTCTCTCTAAGCAATACTGAATGCTCATTTGATCAAACCTAGAAGTGTGTTTAAAAATATTTTTTCATATAGAAGCAAAAATGAAGTATAGAAAGCATCCAACACACTGAGAGGATCATCAATTAGAATCATAAACAACATCAATACATCATATTAGGAAGAAAGCTTGCAGTACCTCAAACCCTCGGCAAATCACTAGACAAATTCAGATGCAAAATGCACTCCGACTGCAATCAAGACTGCTACACCTGCACCAGCCATGTGTTGGTGATGCAATAGCTGGATAAATTCACTCCCCCATCCAGTCTCCACCAGCTGACTCAGTAACAGAAAGGAGAATGAGTAAATTTTCATTACATTGTTATCAGATGTGTGTTACTGATGCTTACACAGTCCTGCTTTCAAGAGGAAAAAAGCCTGAAATAAAAATGCTCTAATTTAAAAGAGTAATCTATTCTCAATGTACTTACAGTGCTGCAGAAGCGTAAGGCTTGGATTAGTAATGTGGATTGTTCACCACCAAATTCTCAGGAAAATGCACTGTAAAAGTAAAGCTGTAGAAAGTTTTGCTTGCACCAGTTCCTTAAGCAAAAGGCAAACCTCTTCTAAGCAACCTTGCAGTCTAGTTTAAAAAAATTTTCATGCTTCTGAAAATTGCATCTTGCAAACACTACACTTACTATCTTCAAAAAAAAAAAAAATCACCCTTGAAGCACTGTTTCATTGGTTCAAAGAACAAACGTCCAGTAAAAAAGTCACTAAGGTTTTTTTGCTGGAATTTCCATTATCATTCTCTCTACATTACTTGATTGCACTGAATGAATACACTGCAAGTTCTCACCTTCACCATCTTGTTTCAGAAGTCCAGCTCTGTTTTGGGGAGAGCTCAATTCTGCCATTAATGTACAACAGTCAGAAATACAGGGTTTTCCATACATGAAAGCATTGTTTAAACATACCAAACAGCTCTGGCTTAAAGCATAGATCTGTCCATTTCTAGAAGTACTCATTTTCATGCCTCACAATCAAGTTATGAGGTCTAAGCAGTTCTGCCCATGAACATGCTTTATTCCTGAATCTCCCAAAAATAAAAAGTAACAGCCCAACAGTAGAAAGGAAAAGATGATGGCAGAAACCTCTGTATCAGAGCTGTTCTCACAGATTTGCTGTCAAGTATAGAATGTACTTTTGGGCTCACAGTTGCTGACTTACTCTAATCACATTTGCCATGGGAAATTTTAGCAAACATGGGGGATAACAATGTTTTCCACCTACAGTGAAATGTTCCGAAAGGCAAGATGCCTAGTGGTTAATTTTCTCCTTTTGGTAAATATGCATATAGCCTGTCTTGTTTTTGGCTCAGATGATATTTAAAGTATTTTTAGAGGCAACCACCAGCTAGACCAAACATTCTCCCTTTCCTGAAATAGTAGCTCTATTTTATGGTCTCTGAAGCATCCTTACCTTCCCTGTCTACCCTTCAAATGAAACTCAGTTCTGCTTATCTGCTTTATCAGAACTCTTACCCACACCTTCACAGAGACACAATTCTATACAGCCTATCTCAGCCTTTGACTACCAAAGTATCACCTAGACACTCCACTTTCTGATCCGATCTGGAGAGAAAATAATGTGATGGTATCTCTGCTCATTACAGAATTATGCACAAGACAGGCGGTTCCTGCCCAATGGGAGCATGTGTTGAAAATGAGCCTGTTCTCAAACACAACTAGCAAGAAGAGATACATAACAAGACAAGTTCATCCCTCTATAGGCAGTGAAATTCTTACGTTAAAAATGAATGTGACTACCAAGAGTGCTGGCTGAATTCCACATCTATCTTTCAGATGACTATCTAATGTATCTTGATTTCATTTAAGTTTAACAAAAGCATCACAGAAGAACAAGGTGTGCATGCTGTAAAGGCACCAAATGGCGACACATTTGTACTGCTGCTTGGCTAAAACAATACAGCATTTATTACAAGTTAAACATTTACTCGAAACAGGGCTTCAGAAAACTTTCTGTCACAGTGTAAATCATTGTAATACAGCATGAAGTTCCATACAGAGATGCATACACAATGGAAGACTTAAAACAATCCTGCCAGCTTGACCCTTTCTGTTTTCTTTTTTTCCTGAGCATGGGGAGACATATTTGAATATTCCCCATCTGTCTTCAAGAAGATAATAAATTACCACAGCATCTTTTCCTCTTTGATTTCACCTCAATCTAACTTCGCTGAGGAGAAAAAAAAAAATAATACAAAGATGGGGGTACAGCAAAGAAAGTAATTGACTTAGGCTTTGTTAACCATGTGGCCTTGTTTGAGTTTCAGCTTTTGTTTCTAGCTGCCTAAACAGAAAGAAAGAGACAGAAATAAATTACTTGGTCAAAATAATTTTACAGCTTGTATCTGTACAGCTTCAACCAAATTAGTCTACTTTTGGATGACAAGGAATTTGCCCTAGGGCAGCATACTATGACTTGGGCACCAACAGCATAAATTCCTGGGATAAAATATCCCTCTACTCCCACTTCCCAGTTCAGAAGAGTAATGGCCTGTCCTTAGAGGGGTCATCAAGCAGCTCTGCCACATAAAATCCTATCTGCTTTTTCCTAGCATTCAAACTTTAAAGACTGGTATTCCTTTAATGCTGTATTGTCAGTTGAATGATGCTGATTTTTTAGATTGCTATAGTAAGCAGCCAAGGAATCTAGTCTTAGCTTTACTTGAGACAATTCTTGAGGCACATATGCTCCCAGCCCCCAGAGGCAAGAGGCTGGCCTGGAGTTTCCAATGTTTACATATTTATATACAAAAACACACATGGAAAATTAATCTTAGACTTCTCCACTGAGAAAAATTACATGAAAGCCTCTTCACCCCCTAAATAGTATAACTTGGCAGAGGGACAACCATAACTGAGATGGTCACACAGCTGAAGAGTTTTTCCAAATGTACTGGCTGTCCTGCCCTACTGCAAATGGTGTGTTTCTCCCTTTGAATTGACATCTGATGAAGACTAGAACGAATTAGTCCATCCACAGAACTGAAACAGCACAGAAATGCATTTAAACAGGCGCCACAGACACATTTACATAATTACTTAATGTGCAAGGTCACAGTGCACTGTACTAAATATTCCATGTATTGTAAACTGGCAATTTCTGCAGAACAAAAGCATGGGCAACATTGTTTTGCTCACCTATTATACTGGCCTCATCAAGAGCATCATTACAACAGGATATGTGATTAGAGAAGAAAATAATACAAATTTTGTCCTTTGCCAGCATGACTAGAGGCACGGTGGTGATCCTGCTTTTCATTGCATTCAACAGACCTGTGATGACTTTTAGTCAAAGTTTCTGTTGTAATTAGCTGCTTTCAGAAAATGTTGAAAATTTTACCAATCCCATCCTTTGCAGTACACTTCAGTACTCCAGGCTTTCAAGGCACTTCAGCAAGCCATTCCTTTTCACAGGTCATCATCATCTCTCCATTCCTCAAACCTTCTCACGGCAAGCACCATGGTTTCATTTACACAGGGCTCATGTTTCTGCCATCTGCCCACCATACTGGTGGTAAGGTTTGAAAAAGGACAGAATAAAGCAGAGCTTGTCCCTCTCCACCAGCTAGTATGAAGCCCGTACTGGCACTCAGCAGGCAGCCTCTACATCAATAACCAGTCAGTAATCTACGAAGGCTAAAGCCAGCAAATGGTCTTCTTGTTTCTGAGAAAGAATTTAAACAGAGTTGAGACTACACCAAGAGCTGGAAAAATGCCTATTGAAAAAGAAGGAGTTAAAAAATAAGACTCTATCAACTACATGCATGATAAAACTAAGGCAGCACAAAAACCCAGCTGACATGCAGGAACCAAAGATTTATTCATCCCCTTTCTGCAAAGCTCCTTGACTTACAGCCGCTCTAGCAGCCTCTCTTAATTCCATGTACTGACTGGCTATGCTGGCACCACCCCTGGAAGCAAATGATAAATTTACTGGTGCCTATATTTCTGGGTTGGTTGCTGCATGTATTGCGACAGCCAGCCCTGATGTTCAAATAGCAACTCCCAGTTCCTGGCCATGCAACTGTGGCTGCTGGTGCAGCAGGCTGTTCAGCCTGACCTTGCAAAGGCATGGACCCATGCAGTCTGTGGGTCCAGGCATGCAGCGCTTTAGTAAATGCACTGATTGACTGTTCTCAGCTGGTGCAATTGCATCATACATCTACTAATGGCACCACAGTGGAAGTTTTGCCACAGTTACACTTTCCTGTTACAGCAGTCAGAAAGAAAAGACAGCTACTGGGGAGAGCCATAATATATCTGTGTGAAATTAGTTAACAGGCAAAAACTGCATAAGAAGAGGATGCATAACTTCAAAAGCTTTTGCAGAAATGAAAACACTTTACTGGGAGCTCAATTATCTCCAATTCAGTTTGAGACTGCAAGCAGCTAGGACTGAAAACACCAGTTGTGTCACGCTAGAAGTAAATACTGCAGTGATAATAAGTGATATGTATGGCATTAGTGTAAAATAAAAACCTTTGAACAGACTAAAAGGCAATTCCCAAAACTAGGCCTTATATCAGCGGAAAAAGAAAAAAATACCATAGGGTGCTCCATCACTCCCTCAGCCTGGAGTCTACCTTCTTTTTCCAGCAAGCAGAGCCATAAAACAGAAAAAAAAACCCAAAATCAGATCACACAGACTTCTGAATAGGTGCTAACGATCTGGAAATGAGCCTCAGTTGGATGTTTAGTAAACAGCTACTGGAACAAAAATCATGTGTGACACAAACCAACCAGAATACATGCATTGATCTTGCCATCTCACAGTCTACAGCATTACACAGCTCTTTTATCATTTATCAAAGATGGAAAAAGCAGGTGTGAGCACAGACTGCAAAGAGTTAATTACTAAAAAAAGGCAAATAAGTATTAAAAGAAGCAATAAATGGGAGAACTGAAACAAATCTTGTAATTTTCAGATTAAAATAAATTAACATGGTCTGAAAATTAAAAACATCCCAGATTAAAACCCAGTCAGCCGCACCATTAGTACATTCCTCCCGACCAAGTGGCCTGAGGAATTTATACATTTGGCATCTTATAAAATGTGCTATTCCTGGCAGGACTTTGAAACAGAGGAAGTGAAAGGGCCAGCAAGACAGGCAGAGCAACAGGGCCAGCCTCAAAGCAGGCTGGGGAAGGAGTCATCGGGCTGCCCTGCTGGGTTTTAATCACAATCTAAACCTTGTCTTTCAGAACTAAGTAAAGGCACATTACACTTAAATGCATTATTCTCCTTTCCAAGTCAGCCCCCTTGCTGCTTACCCGCTCCTTTCTCCTACATAAATAACTAATAATATTTGACTCATTTTCAACATACTCATTAAGGACACAACACGATCCACAGGAGTATAGGTGCTAATAAACTACCTGCACAACACAGCTCGCTACTGCATGTCCTGGCTGCAACTGCCATTTCAGCCATCTGCTGTTTGGTTAACCAGTTTGACAGTTGGTTGAGATTTCTGAGCAACACTATGAGCTACTTGCTGCCATTAAGCATTTTACGTCCCAAACCCAGAGCATCAAAGAGTGTTAACAAGATGTACTAATCAACCTGCCCTTAGATTAACCTACAGCTCTGATACCTGTTGCAATTTGTAGGAAATACACACCAAGTTTAGTCATGCAATATTTCTGGGTGACAACATACAGACTTTTCATGTTCATTTAATTAAAAAGTACAGAAGTCATGAGTAGGCAGAGAAACCCTTTATGAAATTTAACATGGAGCAACTCTGAACTACAAACTCTGAAATACTTTTTTTTTCCATGATAAGGCAACACTTGGGGGGGGGTGGGAGGAGGGGGAGAGAAAAACAACAAAACACCAAAACCAATAGAAAATTTTTTTTCCACAAGGAAAAGTAGCTTTATGTTCAAGATGATCTTCTACTGACTAAGCAGCTGGTCCTCCTCAGGGGGTGGAAAGACCTGGGAGGTGTCTTGTCACACACAACAGCAAAAAGGTAGAGGGCAAAGATAAACTGAACACCATCAGAAAAATAGAGATACCCAAACTACCAGTAGGCATTGGACAAAAGGACTCTTGTAAATGACCATGTTTTCCCACAGCAACAGCATCTACATAGGAAACAAAAGATTTCTTGGTTGGGTTTGATTTTTTTTATGTTCTCAGCAGTCACTGCAAGTATTGTGATTCTTCCAGTTTTTAGGAAGGACTCCCACATCTCAGAAAACAAGGCAACTCACACCTTGTTTTCTAAGGTATACAAAAGAAGTCATTTACTGAATTCCTGGGTCAAAGGAAAAGAAAGATTATGATGTTACTGGCATCTGTTCAAATAAGCTAAATGGCAAGGGATACTAAATGTACCAACTCCGTCACACAACTCTGTTAACTTCATAGATCAATCTCATCAACACAAACACTTAAGTCAGCCTTCATGGGTTACTGTTAGACATTGATTTGTGCCTCTACAACAGAAGCCATCATTATTCCTCTCACTCATAAAGGACTGGAGAAGCGAGAGTTTGACTGCAAAGCAATTATTCACTCCAGCAAAAGAGGGAGAAATGCTACATTGTGCTTGAGAACAGGGTTGTTCTGCTTCTGTTGTTCTGCTTCTCTACGGTTAACCAAATTGCTGCCCAAGACAACACAGGCCTAAAGATATTTGTTACCACATAGTGTGTTATGCCTAGGTGTTTGTTTCTATTCCAAAATGTATTCAAGACAAATGAGCCACCTCATGACAGTGGCTTGTGGTGGTCCTGGGTGCCAGCCGGGAAGAAGGGAGAAGAGGTGTGGGTTATGAACTGAATGTAATTCAGTTGCAGAAATGTGCTCATAAGAAAATATTTTGGAACCAGCTCTCCAGCTTCTCCTGACAAAGAGAAAGACAGAAAGAAACAAGCAAACAGAAAGAAACCTGAAAATACCTGCCTCAGAAGGCAAACAAGGAAACCTGTACCACCGGAGCATGAAACTGCTCTCTGGTTTCCTTCTGCATCCCAGCCACGTTGGCTCTGCAGACCCTTTGGGGCATACCTGGCATTATGTCCCACCCCGCTCTCTCAGTTTCCTGAAGATCATAAGAACAAGTTTGATTTGCAGAAGACAGAACAGATGTAGAAAAAAAAAATCCTTTAGGTTTAGAGGACAGGGAATCTATGCACTTTTCTATTCCCAAAAGCAATGAAAGGCAAATGCAGTGTGACAAATCAGAGCTTTAATGCTGATGTAAAAGCAAAGACACTAAGAAGAAAAGAAGACAGTGATAACAACTAAAGAAAGAATTTCTCCAAATTTCACACACCCTGATGTTGCCCACTTCCTCTGCACTCCCTTAATTGAATTTTGTCCATCTGAATAAGCATGTGTAATGGGAACTCAGCTCACAACCTTGCTTCCATTACCTTATCTTGCATTTAAGTGAAATGTGTAATCCCATGGAAGCCCAGATATTAACCCATTTGGGTGGAGTGGCTATTATTACAAGCCTCATATTTTTCCTAAATCTCCAGCTGCTGGAACTGTAAGACTCTGTGAGAATATCCAAGGGCCTGAGTTGCAGGATTTTTGATTTGTTTATTTTAGAAGACATCTTATGTTCTCATGCTTGTGGAGAAAAAAAAATTAAAAAAAAATAAAAAGCTTGAAAAAGTTACTTCCAAGTTCCTTAAAAGCTCAGAAACCAGAAGAGGAGAAAGAATATTTTGGTTTTTGGTTTTTTTTTTGTTTTGTTTTTCTAAGTCAAGATTTTTTTAAGCTAGTTTCTTGACTGCAAATTCCTTTGTGGCATTTATTCTACAATAATTTCCCTCCAACAGCAATTTTTTTCAGAATCAAACTGTTCCTGATGAAAGTGATAGATTATAAGGCCCACTCTTTCTGTAGCTATACTGACAGTGATCGTCCATTTAGAATCGTAGAATCATAGCATGGTTAGGAAATGACCTTAAGATCAGCTAGTTCCATCCCCCCTGCCATGGGCAGGGACACCTCAACACTAGACCATCTCGACAAGGCGCTGTCCAGCTTGAACTTGAACACTGCCAGGGATGGAGCAGAGCATTTACCACTTCTTTAGGCAACCTGTTCCAGTGCCTCACCACCCTCACAGAAAATAACTTCGTCATTTGATGAGTCCAAGGTCTTTTCTCTTCCATGCATATGAGCAAATGTTAAACTACTTCATGTGTTAATTTAGACCATGGTGCCAAAGATGAGGGAGAGAGACATGGATCTGATATCCCAATAATTTTTTAGATAAAATATAAAAAAGATAACAAAATATTTCAAGAAAAAAAAAAAAAAAAAAAAAAAAAAAAAAAAAAAAACAAATTGCCTAAAAAATTTTTCAGTACTTTTTAATGGCAATTTTAAATTATTTTCTGACTGTTCTTTAATTCTCATCACATGGTTCATGGGGTTTATTTGGTTTTGAAAATTTCCTTTAGAACTAGAATAGTAGCTTCATGATGCAATGTGTTTTGTACGCTCCGCACCATGCAGCATGCTTGCAAGACCACCAGCTGCATTCCCTCCACCAGAAGAATGAGATTAGTTGTCAGAACTCACTTTCTTTGTGGCAGTTATGAAAGAAATTGATATATACTTTGTCCGGCTCTAACATGTTAATGTTTCCATTGAGAAAATGAAAACAGAATTTTTCTCTAAACGTTTTCCAGCTTCAGGAGTTTCAATTTACACAAATGAAGCCCAAGAAGGAACACAGGATCATCAGTAATAAAGATGAGCAAGAGAGACAGAATGAAGTGCAAGTAAGAAAAAGCATGCGTGTGTGTATGTATTATTATATCAAACTATGCATAAGCACAGCTTGGCCAAATTAATTTTACAGTTAAACTCCTATTACTGAAACACAGTTATGTGCAGTTAATTAAAAAATACCATCTAATGATGCTCGCTGAGTAAAGCATACTACAGCTGTATTATGGTAATGGAAAGATTTGCCAAAATTCACTCAGACCATTGTGCTAGCTAAATAGGTTATCTATTAGAGAAGAAAGCAGAGGGGTGCACTGGTATGTCACTGTTATGTTGCAATCCCAGGAAGTCTGTCTGGCTGAAGTTCACTGAGCTGCTTAAAAACCAAAAAGATCCAGCCATTTTAAATGCATTGCTCTCCCTTCTCTTCACCATGAAATGCCTCTGACCAGAGGTGGAAGAGGTGTTAACAGAATGGTATGAAGCCCTGGATTATAATAGTACAAACCCTCACGTGCAAAGTTATTAAAACGTATCTTCTCTATTTCACCTGCAAGAACACTTCATTATTAAAAAAAAAAAAAACACCTTATTGTTAACATAGATCTTTGCCTGAATGCTAAAGACAGTGATTAAGCCCAAACTTTGCTAGACATTTGCAGTACCACAGAATGATGCTAGAGCTAGTTAAAAAAAAAAAAAGTACCTGCTCTTGAAGCAGCCCCAATTTTTATTATTTTTCTAATATGTCTAAAGAATAATTTGCTTTCATTTTCAGGGCAGTGGCGTCTCCAACCAAAGGAAGGAAGGAATTGTTTCCTTTGGCATTCTTTTGTATCGGAACATTTACCAAACAGCTGTTACGTAGAGTTTGTCATTGTGATTCCTTTTATTGCATCCAAGCCCCTCATACTGACTCAGTAAGTATTCCAATTACAAATGAGTCATGGAACCCCTGAATGAGGTGTAGTATAGGGAAGGCTGAATTCTCCACCAAAAGAGTTTCAAGGAAAAAAATAAGAAAAAAAAATCCTACCACCATCACTTGGGGGGAAGGTGATAAAAGAAAAAGAATATATGAATAAATAACATGGAAGTACACAAAGTCCTTGCCCTTTAGAGCACAGCTGTTCTACAGCATTTATAAGGTCTCTAGTTACATAGTTAAGGCCATTTCCCCAAGGAAAGAAATGCACTGTATTGCACAATATGGAAATATGCACACATAGGGAATAATCATCAATATACAAGAATTCTAAGCTGACAACCAACCTGATCAACCTGATGCTGTCAGAGGGTCTGCACAGAAATGATTCCACTGGAGTCAGAATTCTTACAAGATTCAACTTACATTGTCAGACATCTACCTCTGCACAACTAATTTTATCTCTTTGAAGCAGTTTTGTGGATTAGAGAACAGACTATTATAAACTGCAGACCCCAAGTAAATCATTGTCCTTGCTCAATTCTGAAATAGAGAACAAGCTGTTCCGCTTTGCTCTGAACTTTTCATCCACATTCAGCATGTGCATTGACTTTTTGTATGTGTTATCTCTTGACCTATCCATTCCTGCACAGAGATGTGAAGAAGTTAAATAACAATTACGCTGGCATCAAAAGATGTCCAATAAAGCAAATATATAGGAAATTTATCAGGTACAGCATACTGGTGGAGTAGAGGCACAACAAGGCGATAGAGTTGATCAGTTTAAACTACATTAAGTCAGAGAGCACAATTTTCCATTGAATTCGAAGCAATCCATACAAAGTACAGTCCTCTTTTTTTTTTTTTTTTTTGGGGGGGGGGGGATAAAAAACCAAGCCAGCAGCAAACTTAAGTCGGACGTCATCTTTTCCACCTCTGAAGATGGGCGTATACAAACACATAACTAAAGACACAGCCTTTTAAGACCCAAGGCTCCATCTTCTCAGCTTAATACAGTGTGGTAGAGAGCTAGTTAAAATACCTAAAACAGTATAACTGAAGAGTGAGCAAGGCTTCATTTGCTCAGTCAGAGGAAAGTCATACTGCTTCTACTAAGGAAACCAGCTGGGATTTACCCATGTCTCAGTGTGCACGTATGTTTCTTTGGCATCATACAAGTACCGTAAACAGCTATCTTACTTCTGTGTTTATTTCCTTCAGATTTATTCACAAGAGCCATCCCATCTGTTGCAAAACCAGGTTTTCTGCGTAAGGTTTACAGCCGATCCCGATGTGACAACTTCATTGTGAAAATGAAAAATCCCTGCTTTCCAGTTCAAGACAGTAAACCATTAGTCAGAGCAATCTCCTGGCGGTAAGCAACCACTGATTGAGTTTTTACTCCACCCAATTCAAAGGTCAGAGAGTAGTTTTCCATCCTACTTTACCCTGTTCCACACAGACCAGGAAGCTGTACCAAGTCTTCCACATCTCAAGCTAGTCCCTTAACTGCCTACTACATATCTGCACATGAACATACACACACTTTCTCTCTCAATTTCTTCAGAACTCTTTCATACTTATTCCCTGCCCAAAAAAACATTATCAAAACTCATGAGTCATGCAAAAGATTCTGGCTCAAAAAGAAAAAAAATCAACAAAATTTCAAATCCAAGTTTTTCTGAGTAACGTTAGTATTGTCAGCAATTGCCAAGATAACAAAACCAAAGTGCACTGACAGAATAAAACCAGTAATACAAGACCACGAGCTAATTAGGATGGGAAACAGATTAAGTTTTAATTAAGTCTGTGGTATTAAGCTTGTATTGCTCAGTGCTTGTGAGGTTTCAGGTGGTGTTAGATCTGTAGTCTTCACTGGTACACTGGCATGCACCTAAAGCAAAAGCTATGCATGCAAAAAGGTTGCACCAACATTTTCAGGAGCACAGAGATGACTTAATGAAAAACAGACAAATTTTAACATAGCCTATTTCTTAAGCTGTCAGGAGAAAAATCATTCTTTTTAGAAAGCCATTTTACTCCCATTGACTGTGGGGAGGGCAAAAGGAAAGAGTAAAGGAAAAAAAAAATCAGAAGTCACATTCCTACTCCTTTGCCTTCTTGAATGAAGCCATTATGAAGCTGAAAAGGAGATTTAATTAAATCAGTTCCACTTACTAACCAAACCCTACCTGTTTCTTTGCCAGAGACACCATTCCTCCTTGTTCCCAAAGGGGTGTTGTGAGGAGCGAGAGCAGAAAAACTGGATTTTAAGAGCAGGAAAGCAGAGGCTGCTTTTACTTTGTGTTACCCACTGAGAAAAATAGTGGGGGAAAAAAACAGTGATATCTAGGCATTCATTAGTGCCAAGGCAACACAGCTACAACTCTTCTCGTGAGGATGCAGAACTCTTGGATACTATAAATATTCTAAAAGGGCTTCTGCTGAATTGTACTTTCACAGCAAAACCTGGACCAGGTCCAAGTAGAATCATGAAACTGAGGCTTTCTGTATATTGCAGCCATTAAAATATGCAGTAAGTTAAATGACTGCAAGGAAACCCTGTACTGCAGTAGCCCTTGCTAAACCTCATAACCATCTCTTTTCTCCTCAACTGTTGTATAAGGGGAGAAAAATTATCACCCACTGAAAATTAAGAATCAAATTCTTTAAACAGATGAGTCAGCAGATGTAAACTTCAGCAAAGTTAATTCCCCAAGCTCCTGACATCACCACACACAGAGACCACCTAGAAATTACTGCAAGCATGCTACTGTCCTGAAAAACAGGGGTGAAGCAGAACAATCTCTGTGATGGTAGGTGGTGTTTTACTGTGGTTCTACAGAGGATAACAGAGCCTCTGGTTACCTCATGTATTTCAAGTCCTATGGATTTTGTTCCTCAAAAGTTTTCACGTAGCATCAGCTCAAGCCTAGTTGCTTTTGCCAATGTGTTTGGCGTTGCTCCCATACCCTGAGCAGACAAAACAGGTCTTAGACCTGTCTGGGGCTCTGCAGTAGCTGCTGAAAGTAAAGAAGAATCCACTTTTGCCATGGCACAAGTCACTGCCGCTGCTTAGAGGCAAGCAGCCAACAGCAGCATTCGCCCACTGCTTTGAGGTGGCTCATGTACCACCAGTGATTAGCAGTTGTGGAGCCTTAACTGCCACATTATATTGCCCTAATTTGGATTTCTGCAGTGTACTAAAACAGCACTGTAGACAACCATTTGGGTTAGGAAAAGAAGGAAAACTCAATGCTCTCAATACACTTGCTGCAGATACTATTAAAAACACGCAACTGCACCATTCCCCAGGCAACAAAAAAAAAAAAAACCCTGCCATTATTAAAATAATTCACTGATAAAAACACCTACGGTACAAGTTGGGCTTGACCAGAGCAGCCTGTGTAGGCTCACTGCCAGAGAAGGAGCTGTGAAGCCACGCACAAAATGTGCCTTGCCAGACCCCTGGAGCAGCACCAGGCAATGACATAGCCCCCTACAACCTGGCTCTGTCCCAAGTTTCGCTTCTGCAGGAGGAGAGGGAAATCCAAGGTCACCCATCCCTGAACCTCTGTAGGCTGCCTGAGCTTCACAAAGCTCAACAGTTGCCCAATCCAGTAATAAATTACACTGCTGTCTCTGCTCTGACATTACAATGTAGGTTCACATTCGCTATTGGACCCATACCATGCCACAGCAGGATGCCAATTCTCATGAACAAAAGATCCAGCTAGTTAAACAGAAAAATAAATCTCAGCTGCTAATAGGAGAGAAGTGAATTTTCAGTCTAAATAGCTGAAACATTTCTTAGGATTTCTGTTCTAAGTTTGGAATAGTTCAGATCTAGAAGAGTCCTGTTATACCAAAACAGTAAGATAAATCCATAGTTATGTTAGAAATAAGCATCTGGCTTAATAATAAAAGACTCTGCATTTTGCACTCTACCTAAATGTCACTGTAGAGGAAAATCTCACCGTGGCAATACCTACAGCCTTAACAAATTCCTTTGACAGTAAAAACTTAATAACACTTTACAGACACAGAAAATGACATTTGTAGCATGGGCAATATCAATAAACTGGGACAAGATCTCAGCAAACTGTTCTTTACTTTCTATTTCTTTAAACAAAGAGGAGAAAAATGTAGATGAAGGAGCTGCTCACTATCTGTTTTGTAGATTAAGGTGACACTGACAAATGAAGAGTCATTTTGCCAAAAATTCAAAGAATTAACTTCAACAAAGTTAACAGATACTGAATGTATTACAGCTTGCAACTGACTTAATAATGAGAAGCACTGCCCTTAACCATGAAAATCAGAAAGTCAATCTGACTTGAAAAGAGATCAGCATGCATTTTACTATAAACCATAAACAGAAAAAAGGTTTTTCTAACATATAATGGACAAAAAGCAATTTTCCCATCTGACTATCTGTCTTTTGCTATTTATGTCTTTTACAGCAAATACACTATTAATCACTTTTCCAATAGGCATTCAGTGCCACCCCGGTGTTTAGCCAATTCATATCTGAAGTGCCTGTGCAACACACGGATTACCTGCCTGAGAGAAAAGCTCATCCCCAGTCTAACGGAACACAAATTGGAGTTTGATTATGTAACTATATATGCAAAAGAAACTACCAGAAGATTCACCACAGATGATTATACATGCCTAACCAAGTTTGAAAACAAGCCCCATGATCTGCTTTAGGTTAGGACACTGATCTTTACAGCTATATGGGAATGTGAAAACAGAATAAAAATGAACAAGATGACAGTAGTCGGCAACACTGGCAGGGCTGTGTCGAAAGCCCCATGCTGTATTTACCCCCAAGTCACATTAACAGATGCTGTTGATCCTTTTGACATTTCAAATAAATATGTATAAACTTTCACAAGGTCTCCAGTAAACTGACGTGGTTAAAATTAAGAATATTAGTTTCTATTTTTCCTAATATATAAAAACTTAGTCCCTCCTTCCTGATACACTTCTGCATGCTGTCCTGCAAGGGGATGAAAAAGAGTAAGGAAACACACAGTTACCTAACGTGACTTCAAACAGAGATCCTCTGTTCAGATGTAAAAACTAGGGAGTGTTTCCAAAAACACTGCAGGCTACCAGGACAGCTGATGGAACAGCAGGATTCACACTGAATACTGGTGTCACTTCTGAGCTGTCACATGGTGTATCATGGAGATAAACACTGCACATGTGAAATAATTATCAGTTACTTTAGGCTGTCAAACATTTCAATAGAACATTGTCATCTCAGCGGCAGACAAGTAAAATAACTGTGTTTATGCAAGACTACATTCATCCAAAACACATCTCATGAAATCCTAAGCTCTCAAGAGGGGGTGGAGGGAAAACAGATAGAAAGCACCCTTCATTTGCCCTTACCACATGCTGAAAGTTCATGACAAACCCCTTAATGTCATATTTTGCTCCCACTTTGCACGGTGTACCTGACACTGCTAACGCAATACAAATCCCTACACTACAGTGGTGCAATGTGTCTGGGTCTTAAAAACTTTGTTCTTTCAGCTGGCAAAGACAAAACGAAGCTAAAACAGAAATACAGCCGTGCATACAGAGCCTCAGCTCTACAGGCAGGCTAGGCTGGGCCCATGTTTTGGTTATCAGATGGAGAAGATTCAAAGTCGACTATGGAAACAGCTGTTGCCAGCATGGCACTACCCATTAGTTTGTAACATGAACATCTCGGAAACTTAATTGTGTCTACATCCACTACAGGGATGACGGATAGTTGTATCCCCCAGGGCAACTGCACAGGTGCACCTGAGTGCTTAAAACTCACACAGGGACCCCGCTATCCCTGCTGAGGGCCATAACCAGCCTCTTCAGGACATCCTCCTTGCGCTCCTTAGCACAGAGAGGAGCATGTGTGCAGAGGCTTCATTCATGTTTATCAGGAACTGGTGTCCTGTGACTGCGCGATACTCACAGTAAGAAGAGACATCAGTGAGCCCCTCCCCAGATACTCTGAGAAAGAAACAGCTTAAATTTCACCACATTACACCAGCCACTGCAACCCAGAACATGATGTTCATTCACAACCCCATCCATTTTAGTAGCTGCTTTACCTGTAGGAGTAAGACGAAGAATCCTTAGGAAAATATATATGGGCCTTATAAGTTTCTCCCAGAGGTACAATTCTTCTCTTCAAATAGTTAAATCATGAGAAGCCTCATACGCATACAGCTACCATGCTAAAAAAAATGTAAACCACAAATACACTTACCTTTCACAAGAGAAGCATAATCACCACTGATAATATTATATCTACATTAGGTAAATGCATTAGTAAGAGGGGAGCTATTTATCTATAAAGGGAGAACTAAAGTAATAAGACACATGTATAGTCATTAGCTAAGCCTCTTCTCTTCTTCCAAGCCTCCTCCTTGTACATTTTCTTTCAACCTTTTTTGTTCACCTTCTCTCCCCCCAGAATACTATATTTTCTTCAAAAGTTTTAAGAGAAAAGACAGAAATATATTCATGTTCTACATGCTATGCCTGGACATAGTCATGGCTCTGCTTCTGTCCTCATCACAGAATACCAGGTTGGAAGGGACCTCAAGGATCTGGTTCAATCTTTCTAGGCAAAGCAGGACCTAAACTAGATGTCTCAGCACCCTGTCCACAAAAATATGCAGTGTTCAACACAAAAAATGAAGTAACTGAAGCCTTGTCCATCAAGAAATTCAGTTTCTCAAAGAGAAGGTATCCAGATAAGTACCACCTATCCAGATCATGTCACACACTGTTCTCATAAGACCTCACTTGGAATACTGCGTGCAGTTCTGGTGTCCTCAGCATAAAAAGGACATGGAACTGTTGGAACAAGTGCAGAGGAGGGCCACAAGGATGAT
>JASSUY010041932.1:22022-32503 GCA_032466535.1 Forpus xanthops
TTGTTCCACTAAGTGGCTGATGATTAGCTATCACTAATTTCATATTTTCTATACTTGAGCATTTTTTGTATGTGGAAGAGTGAATGATATGGCATCATTTGTGAAATGGGTACCACACTGAAAGCATGAACAAAAATTGGAGCATTTTGTACACTGCTAATTCACACTAACATGTAAAGGCTAGAATAAGTGTATTGGGTCTGGCAAGGATGGAGTTAATTTTTTTTTTGTGTAACAGTCCGTGTGGCTCTGTGTTTCAGATTTGTGACCAAAACACTGCTGATGAGGCAGAGTGTTTCAGCTGTTACTGAACTGTGCTTGCACAGCATCAAGGTCTTCTCTTTTTTTTGAGCTCTGCTTCCCCCTGGGAGTAGGCTGGGGTTGGGCAAGAGGTAGGGAGGAGACACAGGCAGGACAGCTGACTTATGCTCTTTTCCCCCATTCTGCTGGAGAGGGTAGTGAAAAAAGCAGACGTTAAGAAAATCCCATTCCTGCATCTATAGGTTGAGTTACTGCTTTTGAGACTAAGCTAATACTGTAGTAGATGCAGATTCTAAGGATCTAGATTTTAACTTTCAGTATCTTAATAATTTGTGTATTTGCTAAAGTGTAGATTGAATCTCTTTATTTTTTATTAGACAAATATTTCATGTAGAGGTTTTAGAGGAAATATGGATGTAAATGTATATACATAACATGTAAATTATGTAAATATATATACAAGTATATTTATTTTTTCCGCAGTCTTTATTAACCCTATTTTTTTTTTTCTAATACTGAACTAGACTGTTGAAATTAAGAATATATGTATATCTATACATAACAACCTGTGCAGTTCACTGGAGAAAAAAAAAAATTACACTATTTTCTTCATTTTATCAGTTCAGTAAAAGCTGAACTATAGGTGTTTTTGGTACTGTGGGGCACTGTTTCCTCAACTTCGTCTTTCTGAAGTGCTTTTCCTGTTCCTGAAGGTGTTGGAGGTTTTTCTGGGTAGGGAAAACCAAGAGGTACAGAAAGCTCTTCTGTTGTGCTTTTTGGATGTATAGTTGTGGTGTCCAGTGGTAAACATAGGATAGTTTTCTTCCTTTCTCTATTGAGAGCTTTTTTCCTTATAAATCAAATGTATCGCAGGTAGTTTCTTTTAGATGGTGTTAATCTAGGTTTATAAGAAACTTAGAATAAACCTATGTCATCTTGAAGACAAGAGAAAGAGGTGGATGTTTACAGGGTTCTTCACTGAAAACAAACCTTTTAGAGTGAAACAAATGCTGAGTTTTATATGATATAATGTGTAAGTGTTGACTTGTTGCTTATATACATGTGCATACATTTACATAACTGTTTTCTCTTCTAGGATCCTTCTGTTACACAGGTGACAAGAAATGTTCCTCCAGGGCTAGATGAGTACAATCCTTTTTCTGATTCAAGAACAGTAAGCACATTTATTTATTAATCAAGCTGTTAACATTTTTAGATAAGATTTGTGAAGTATTGTTTTCAGAGTTGTGGAATGTCATTGTGAAACATATGATGGAGTAGCTAGAGGTGATGGAAGATGTGTAAGAGTAGATAGTCCCGTCAAGTATTTGGAGGATTGAATCGGTAAGTTCATTTAAGTGAGCTTTGTCCAGTTGAGGGACACTGTCTGTCAGAAAGGGGGGCAAAACAGAACTGATTTTTTTTTTTTACCCTGTTGAGTAAAACTTTTGATAGTCTGTCCTTATGCTTTTCTGAATTCTTCTTGCTTTAAAGCTTGTGAGTGGAGCACACCTCCTCAGTGTCTTGCTTTTGATTTCACTTAATGAAAGAAGGTGGTGTTCAGAATGAGAAAAAAATTACATTTAAGTAGCAGTCCACAAGCTATGTGTAGTTGTGCTGTAGAAAAAGGAGTAGTTTATGTTCAAGGAACATAGTTGGTTTTTGGCTCTTATTTATATAGATTTAGTTTACCTTGTGCTTATTTTCATCCATGGGAGAGGGGGGTTGGGGTCAGGGTGTGGGAAGGACATTGGGAACCAGGGTATAACAGCGTTTTTCAGTAGTTACTTTTGTCAGTGAAGATCTTGTGCAAGTATATGGATTATTTATGTCAGTATAATTTATAAACATTCAAATGCAGTTTTTTTCAAATGTAGGCTTATGTCCTATGGCAAATCTGATAGAGTTGGCAGGAAATGTTGGCATTTGAAAATTTACAATTGTCACAAATGGCATGGCACACTTCACTCTAAAGAGAGAAGCGGCAGTGTATTTGTAAACCTGCGATTTAACAGTTTGATAGTAAATGTGACAGTGATATATAGAAATACAATAGCAAGGTAAATGTGATTATTTACTGCATAGAGGTCAGGATTAGACAAAACTGTCAGGGAGTCCCTCAAAAGAAGTTAAGTCCTGAGGTTCAGAATGGACCTGCTTGCTTTCTGTATTCCTTCTGGAGGAGCGTTTAGGTGCAGATGCATCCAGGCTTAGTCCCAGACATCATCAGTGGGTTATATCTAAAGGATTATGTATGCACAATCAATCCTTAATATCACTTAGCTAAGATTTCAAAGTTTAGCATGCTGTTAATTAGCGCAAATATGTTGTGGCAAGGAATCTCTCAAGCCAGAAGAGTAACCTTGAGTTGTGTCTCTGCTCAAAGGGAGATCCTGGCCTGCAGCCCGCTGCCATGCAGGAAGGCTGAACAGGCCCTGGGCTGTCCACTGTTTATGGAGTGAGCTAATTGATTCATATATATTTGCATGCCAACTATTGAAGTTAGTTTCTTCCAAACTTGAGCTGGACCTAAACCAGCACTGTGGTTAGGTGGTTTTGCTACTTAAATTAGCCATTAGTTATTGTGTTATCTGTCTCCCCAAAATCCAATTTGAGTTATGCAGCTGTCATGTTATAACTGCCACTGGAGGTTATCACTCAAGCAGGATCACAGGAAATAAAGGTCAGGTTGGGGCAGCAGGTGTAGAGCACATAGTCTTAGTGATAAAACAGTAGACGTTCATACAGTGTTAAAATGCTACACTGGAACGAGTTTGGTTTTGATGAGTCGTGGATTAGCTGTTTAAGGCAGAGTATTTTCAACTAGCAAGGATATTAAATAAGTCTTAAATTATTTTTTTTTTTCTCCAAACTCACAATATTGGAAATTATCTTTCCGAAGCTTGAAGAGTTTAAAAAATGCTTTGTATGCTAAGTAATGCTAAGTTAGAAAGACAATAGGTCTTGTTTAAAAAAAAAAAAAAAAAAAAAAAACAACAAAGCACAACAGTCTGGAGCTACTCTGACATTTTTTAATTGCTTACGTACTTATTTTAACATGCAGCTCTGTGGAAAGAGGAAAATTGAGTACTGCCTTTGAACAGTCAGTTTTGCATGTATAAAACATTCTAATTGCTCATTACAGATGTCACTCTTACAGAAAAATTGGGAAGATGGAGAAAATCTTTTAAGTCAGTGTTCAGATCTACTGAATATGTGCTATATTCATGCACTGTCATTCAGTTAATAATCTATAAGAAGTTACTGAATTAATAAAAACTGTCTACTGAATGAGTTCTCTGTAGAGGAAAAGAGCTTCCACAGGTTTTCCTGCAGAAGGCAAGGCTGAAAGAGTAAAGTATATGTTCAGCTAAGACTGCAGTAATCACCTAACTGTTAGATGGTACTCTTCTTCCTATGTTTCTTGTGGATTCTAAATACGTGAGTATTTATTCTGTAATTATACGTATTTGCAGCAATGTGCTTAGCTACCTGAGGATGTGCTCACAATTCTGTGTAATCAGCTGTCTTTTCCTACCAGCTTTGTGTGCAAGAGAAAGGCATACTATGCACATAGAAATAAATGTGACAGGACTAAGGAAAGAGACAGTGGAAGTGAATGCCTTTAAGGATAAACAGAGATAGAAACAGGGTCTGTGAATTTTAGAGTTGGAGGATTGCAATGTCTTGTCAGTGTAGGGATAGGAATTACTCTGCATTTTGTGACTTGCTCAGAGCAAAAGCATCCAAATAATTTCTGGGGGCTTTGATTTTCTGCTGTTCCTTTTTCTACATTTGTTGGGAAGCTGAGTCATCTGGAACAATTTTGTGCAGGAAATCCCACTTGAAATATTTGGAAACCACAGTGATGTGAGCAGAAAGGATGCAAGCTGGTGGTAGCAAAATATGTCCTGAAGGCTTTTATGCTCTTTCGTTTGAGAATTACTGGTCTGTAAGACTTCAAATTATATTTGTTTCACTATGAGTAATAATGTGTAGTTGTAGTTCTAGGAAGCTGAGAATGGTATGCTATATTGGAAATCTAAATTTCTAGTGGTAATGGTAAAATAGTATGTTACATTCTATAGCATTAATACAGCAATAACCTTCTTTCCACCTTGCTTTCAAATTCAAGTCACTAAAGTGTGCTGGACTGCAAAAATATTTCTTCTTTGAGAAAGTGACTTCAAACTCTAAACACTGACATGTGGTAGCTTACCTTGGTTGTGGTTTGCTTTTGCTAAGGGAGATGCTTCCTACCAGTTCTTGGTTAGATAGGACAGGGGAAAAGAAATATTAATTCTACTTTTTCTCAGCACTCCTTATTCGAGTACTGAGAAATTATTTCAATGTATTCGCCTTTTATCAGTCAGATTGTATCCTTCACATCTGCACTGGGAAATCTGATAGGAAAATAACATGTAAGATGTAATGGGGAAAGTGAATGGGTGTAGGAGATAATAGGTGTCAAGCATTGTGACCTTGACATCTAACAAGAGAAATGAGGAGTATTCTTGGTATAAATGTCAGATTAAATATCACTGCCTGCATCTTCAGTGGTTTTGTCTCCAGCTCTAACAGTCACCATGGAGATTACTTTGTGTCTTTTTTCATGTTTCTGAAATTAAGAAGGAGCAGATGAGATTAGACAATTAGTATTTCTGCTTCATCGTTTAATGAAAATACAGGTAGAGAAGGCTTTTACTCTCTTCCTAATTCTGCAAGTTTTGCTAATGCATGTTGAATTCCTTCAGGCACTCTTGTGTATATATGTGTGACATGAATAGACACAATAATGCATCTAGCAGTCATTTTCAAATTTCTGCATTAAAAATCTGAAAAATATTATTAGTAGAGAATTTAAATATTGTGTGGTTTGGTTTTGTTTTGGTTTTTTTTGGTGGGTTTTTTGTTTTTCTGGGTTTTTTTTTGTTTTTGTTTTTGTTTTTTTTGTTTTTGTTTTTTTTCCTATTAAGTTCCTGGGTAGCTCCTCTCCTTCTATCTTGCATCCAAACACAGTGAAGTGCTTACAAGAAACCAGGCTGATCATCCACACCTGGCTTCTTGATAAAAATAGGTAGTCAGCTGAGTGTTAAGATAAGTGAGATGGAAAATTATTAAAGCATGAACTGGAACGTACCTCAGCTGGCTTCATAACAGAGGAAGGAAAAGTGACAGCTCTCACTGGAAGGCAGCAGTGGAGTATGACTCTGTATCTATGTTCTGTGTAAATCTGGTAGTTTTACGTTGGGGTGTTGTTAAAGGTAATGCCTGGTCTGTGGCAGCTTGTGTAGGTGGCCATTCTAGTGCCCTTGTGTGTGCAGGTGTGCATGTATTTGTGTGTATCCCTGGGATACACACTAAACATGCTACTAGGTGAATCTGGAAACAGGAAACCTATAGCTGTCTTCAGCAGCCTGAAATGGATAGCCTTCAAAGAGTCTCAGGAGAGCTGGACTGGGCTCCAGCAGTCAGGAGGGAGGAGTCCCCAGGTCTCAGAGCATCCCAGAAGTGGTAGGCTTTGTAATATCCCTTAACACTTTTGTACCCCATCCCCTCTTTCTTAGGATTCCAGAATTCACAGCCTCTGCTACAAATACTTCCAGGGGAACAGGCTTCTACACAGGCAGCAGGTCTTTTACACAACTCTGATTATGTGCACAATGGACGGCAAGTCTTAACACCATGTAGATGATCAGTTAGCATATAGTGGGAACATAGTATAGAAATTTGAATCAGAAGAATCTTGTACATAATTAGAACCTTATATTAATGTCATGTGTGCTGTTGGTTGACATCTTTGTTTCTGTAGCTCGCGAGCTCTCTGGTTTCTTTTTTCATAAGAATATATACATGTATCAGTTATTAGCAGCACTGTAAGCTATTTGGAGAAAGCATCTTTCAAAGATACTTTGAATTCATTGTTCAGATATTTTCTAGTCTGATAATCCACCTTTTTACACCATTGCAGGTGGTATTACTATTACTTTTTTTACAGTATTATGGAGGACTGCTGTAGTCCTTATGGGGAAACCCCGAACAGTCTTGGTTATTAGTCTGGCAGGCAGCTGCTTACCAGTTATGCTTTCAAAACTATTGCTACCTTTTTTTTTAGTTTCTTTTTGGCTTTTTTAGGATTACCGTGGCCTACAATGAATAATGCATTAGAGGTTTTATTCAGTAGGTTTTTGTTATTGTGGTGCAGGTTTTCTGTCTTATGTTTGAAGTAGAAAATGGTTGTCTGGTTTTTGTAGTAGTTCTAGTACAGGCCTTTTTCATTACCACAGTATACTCCAACATAAGGAATTAATTGTCTTTATTAGCTGTCCTTAACCAGCTTCAGAGAATCATAGAATCATTTAGGTTGAAAAGACCTTGAGAATTATGAGTTCCACTTAACAGTAAACCAAGCAGTGTCAAGTCAACCACTAAATCATGTTCCTACGTGCCGCATCTGCAGGTCTTTTAAATACCTCAGGGGTGGTGTCTTAACTTCTTCCCTGGGCAGCCTGTTTCAGTGCTTGACCACCCTTTTGGTGAAGATATTTTTCCTAACAACCAGTTGAAACCTCCCCTGGTGTAATTCCTCCGGCCTTATCACTTAAGAAAAGAGACTGACCCCTGCCTCACTACAACTTCCTCTGAAGTAGCTGTAGAGAGTAATAAGGTCCCTTCTTAGCCTCCTTTTCTTCATGCTAAGCCACCCCATTTCCGTCAGCTGTTCCTCATCACACTTGTGCTTCAGGGGCTTCACAAGCTCCTCAGTGTCTGTTTTTTTCTCAGGGACCCAGAACTGAATGCAGGGTTTGAGGTGCAGCTTCACTGTGCAGAGTACAGGGGGATGATTGGGATGATCACTGCACTGGCCCTGATGGCCACACTACTGCTGGTACAGACCAGGATGCTGTTGGTGTTCTTGGCCAGCTGGGCATAAGCTGACTCATGTTCAACTGGCTGTTAACCAGCACACACAGGCCCTTTTTTGTCCACTCTTCCCCAAGCCTGTAATGTTGCAATTGGGTTTTTGTGACCTGAGAGCAGGACTTTGGATTTAACCTTCAGTTGTCTTCATTCCATAGTACCAAGTAATCTTTCTTAGGATAAAAACCTTAAATAATCAAGCATTTGAGAAGTGAAATCTCTCTGGTGTCTCTGTATTCTGTTATGAATTGATGTATAAAGTAGAAAGATAATTTTGAAATGCTGGAATCAGCTGATATTCTGAGATCTACTGCAATATCACACACAGAGATAGAGTTTATTCAAGCACAGGTTTTCTCCTCAGTGTTCTGCATTCATGCATTTCAAAAGATGATTAGAAAATGTGCAGATAACGTGCACCAAGTCATAATTTGCCAAGTGAGTGGTACTTAGTTACTCCTGCTTTGTTTTAAGGTGTTTTAGTATTGAAAACACATTTCTCACTGTATTTTTGTTCTTGATTTCAGTCTTACTGAAAACAAATGTCTCTGCCTTAAAAAATCACAGAATGGGGAAGTCTTGCATGTTGCAAGTCCTACACAGAGAAAGGATTGTAGTTTCCCCAAATGTATTTCAGAATAAAATAACATAATAGTAGTACTGTACAGATCTGCTTTGGTAAAGTTCAGTTGAAGATAGGATGATAGAGTTGGGGCTTTTCATCCTGGAGAAGAGAAGGCTGTGTGGAGACCTCATAGCAGCCTTCCAGTATCTGAAGGAGGCCTATAGGGATGCTGGGGATGGACTCTTCATGAGGCACTGTAGTGATAGGAGAATGGGTAATGGGCTAAAACCTAAACAGGGGAAGTTTAGATTGGATCTGAGGAAGAAATTCTTTACTGTAAGGGTGGTGAGGCACTGGAATAGGTTGTCCAGGGAAGTTGTGAATGTTCCATTGCTGGCAGTGTTCAGGGCCGGGTTTGACATAGTCTTGGGTGGCATGGTTTAGTGAGAGGTGTCCCTGCAAATGGCAGGGGTGTTGGAACTAGATGATCTTAAGGTCCTTTCCAACCCTAACTATTCTATGATTCTATGATTCAATCCAGGTAATATTTTTTTCCTTGGTTTAGTAGCTACTGGTTAGCATTGTGTATGATAGAGAGATGATGGAAAAGTTAGAGATGATGACAATAAGGGATAGGAATAAGGAGAGAATAAAAAAAAAAGGCGGGAGGAAGAGGAAGAACCCAAGCTGCTAAAAGCTTCTTGTAAGCTGTATTCTTATAGGTGGTAACAAAATGAATGAATTGCCAGTGGTACTTGAAACTGAATATGAGGGTACATGCTGGCAGAGTAGTTGAGCAGTACATTATGGCTCTTGAATTGGAACTTTTAATATGGTACATTGTTTCTCTACTTAGCTAGGTGATATATGCCTTTAAGTAGAAAGCCCTGGAAGACACTACTAAAAAATGGCATCGTGTTTAGAATATGAATAAATCATTGTTAAATCCTGCAGTTCTCTTAGACAGTAACTGTCCTTTCATATTCACATCTGAACAAAGATAAAATTATGTTTGCTTTCTACCGATCCATAAGATTCTATGTGTTTATAGCAAGTTGTGCAGTGTAAAACAAAATAAGTAGAACACTGCACCAGAGAATAGAGTTAACTTCTTTTTCCTAAAGTTTATAATATTGCAGGCCGCACACCAGGTTTTCAGTTTGTCAGTAACGCTTCCTTTAAAACAGTTATATTGGTTCTTACAGAGTTAATGAAAATATATTTATTAGACTAGGAAACTGTCTCCTTTAATTGTCTCTTGTTTTCTTAGCCTCCTCCAGGAAATGTGAAAATGCCTAATGAACCCAGTACCCAGCCAGCGATAATGAAACCAACAGAGGAACCACCTGCTTACACACAAATTGCAAAGGTTTGTCTGCAACTTCAGGCACTAGGTTCCATTTGATTATAAGTATTTAAATACACTTGTGAAATAATGTATTTATTTCTGGAATAAGGTATTTTTAATGATTTATGAAAGTTAATACTGCCTTTAAGTAATCAGTTAATGCATAAATTTGTGCAGTATTAGGCCACTTTTCATCCATAGCTGGAGATGTTTAATTACAGAAAACAGACATTGAATTTTTATTCTGTGTTTGTATTTTTTATTGATATCTAATAATGCTTGTTTTGTTCAGGAGCATGCCTTGGCCCAGGCAGAACTGCTAAAGCGTCAAGAAGAACTGGAAAGAAAAGCAGCTGAATTAGATCGCAGAGAAAGGGAAATGCAGAGTCTTAATCAGCAGGGGGGTATGCATGAAAGAAAATACTTCTTTAAATTGCAGATACTTATAATTTTCTTAGAAACTGTTTTAGTATTACAGTAACGTTTTGAAACAGGTCAAAGAGGAGGGTTTATAATCCTTTCAGGAAACGAGAGTTTATCTCCCTTGAAACAGTGCATACAGTGAATAAAACCTATCCTGTCCTGTGTAGATTTTCACTGTTAAAATTTTAAGTTTGGCCTTAAGGTGTTATTCTCTTAATACCAGCTATCTTTATTCTAGGTTAATATCTAAGTATAAAATAAAATAGAAGTGTAGCATTTAGAGAAGTAGTAAAAGTAACTTCATAAGTAAAATCTCTTTTATTTCTGTAAGTATAGATGTAGGAGAACTCACCTGTTTTAAAACGTTTTCTTTTTATCATCTCTTGCTGTGTTACAGACAATATTCTATGCAAATGGCAGAAAGATCTCTTATTAATTTTCTATTTTTCAAGACACTTTGGAACCCGTAGTTAAGATCAGTGATATCACTTTGCTGCAAATTGCTGTGCAAAGCCATCAGGTTTTGTACAGCAGTTTCACAAATGAGAAAATTTACATCTCCTTAACTGAAGACTCTTTGGTAAAAGTAGACTTGTTTGAATATTCCTTTTCAAAAAGAAGAACTCTCTAAAGTTAGGAAGGACCTAAAACATAGCACTCTGTGCAGGATTGACATTGTGTGGTCTTTTCACTTGTATTTAGAATACTGACTTTTATTTCCACGTGTGCTGGTGTTTTTTTAATATTTGTTGGTGTAATTCCAGATAACATAATTACTTAGTAATTCGAAGTCTTGTGACTTTCATAAGCAGAGTATTTCAGTTGGAAGGGGCCTACAGTGATCATGTAGTCCATCTGCCTGACCACTTCAAGGCTGACCAAAAGTTACAAGCATGTTATTATGGGCATTGTCCAAATGCCTCTTTAAACACCAGGAGGCTTGGGTCATTGACCACCTCTCCA
>JASSUY010041933.1:5058-18913 GCA_032466535.1 Forpus xanthops
CGTGGCTTCTGTCCTAATCCAAGTGCTCGTTTGAGGCCTCACCGTGGCTTCTGTCCTAATCCAAGTGCTCGTTTGAGACCTCACCGTGGCTTCTGTCCTAATCCAAGTGCTCGTTTGAGACCTCACCGTGGCTTCTGTCCTAATCCAAGTGCTCGTTTGAGACCTCACCATGGCTTCTGTCCTAATCCGAGTGCTCGTTTGAGACCTCACCATGGCTTCTGTCCTAATCCGAGTGCTCGTTTGAGAAGCAGGGTTGAAACTGAGCAAGGGTTGGCAGCTGCTGCTTGCTCATGTGCTACAGCTCCCACAAGGGGAGCGGGTGCCCTCTCTGGGCCCATTTGGCTCCCTCTCTACCCAGCCAGTGCAAGGCCACCAGGCTGGGGGGACTTTGTGTAACCTCCCTGCCCTGGAGGATGCTTGTGCAGAGGAATTGTGTTGTCTTCCAAGGGGATCTGCCTTCTCCAGCCATGTCCCACTGGTCAGTTGAGCTAAGGATAGACCAAGGTTTGGGGTCTTGGTATCGAGCATCTTCTATGTTCAGTTTGTATTCAGGGTTTCCCCAGATATACTGAATTACTGCCCTTGTCCTCCTTTGGCTGTATGGTCTTTCAGGAGCCTTCAGGGCAATGCTTTGCCTCGTTTCCATTGGATTGTGCTCCTGGCTGTCTCCCAGGCCTGGGTTATCCCTCTGGAAGCTCTTGCCATGGGTGTTGTGAATGTTACCTTTTCCTTGCTACAGGATGACAAGCGCTGCGAGTGGATTTACCGGGGCTCCACACGCCTTGAGCCCATGTTCAGCATGAAAGCCTCCACAGCCTCCACTCAGGAAAAGAAGCTAAGTGGACAAACAAGAACTCGTCCCAATGTTGGTATGTGGCATCTTTTCCTTTCATTTGGGTCCTGGAATTTGGAGGGGTGGGAGCTGCTTCTGGTTTGGTGGAGTTGGGTTTGGTGATCCGAGATTTCCAGTGGGCTTTTTCTCCTGACATAAAGATGCCACAGAACCAAGCTGCACTTGTGTGAAGTGGCTGGACTCTGTCGGAGGTGATTGGCTGTGACTCCACACTCACTGTGACCTGATGATAACCACAAATGTCTCTCCTCTGGTTGCCTCTGGGGTCTAAATCAGTATCTTGTGGCTTTAGTTGAGGGTGGAGACTTCTCCTGTTGAGATTCCCCTTTTTCCCCCTCCCCACTAGGTGCTGTGAGGAGCAAAGGGCCCGTGGTACAATACACACAGGATCTAACAGGAGCTGGTACCCAGTACAAGCCTTTAGAGCAGATGCAGGCAGCCTCGCAAGCTCCACACTCTGCTTCTCCGCAGCCTGCAGAGATGGAGTAAGTACTCGAGTCACTTCTCTGCTTCCACCACTACCTTCTTTCATCTCCACTGCTCAGCTCCTTCAGGCATCCCCCTCTGTGCATAGAGGAGTCCTCAGGTGCATGTTTCCTCCATGACTAACTTGTTTCCTGGTTGCACAAATTGCTTTTAGTCATGTTTCTGGGGGAAACTCTAGATAAAGGCAGCTGGATGAGTAACAGCGGGTGGGAGAGCTGAGAGCCAAGCACCAGCTTCTTCCTCACGGCTAAAGCTTCACCCTTGATGTATTTCCAGCTTAGAGTATTCACTCCTTCTCCTCTCAAAGTCTGAATTGCTCCCTCATGTCATGATCCAGGCCCTGGCCCGTGGCTCCTTTGTTTTCCTCCACTTGGACTGAGCTGCTTGCAGACCTCGATGGCTTACGAGGCATTGGGAGCTCAGGATCAGTGCTTTGGTCATGGACCAAACCTGATCAAGCTGAGCCACAGCCAAGTCACACCCATGCCTTCTGCTGCCAGGGCCCCAAGCAGGATGTTCCTGGAGGTGCAGGCTAGTGCCAAAGGAGGCCTGGATGAAGGAGGAGCAAAACCTGGTGATGAAGGGAACATGATGGAGACTACTAGGGTACCTGGGCACATGCTCTGGGATTTTCACAGGGTGGAGATGCTGCCTTAGTTCATTTTTAGCACCAGTGTGGATTCCCCATCCGAATTCATGGACACCTGCCCCCCTGCCAGCATGTCTTCTGCTGTGACTGTGCCCTGCTGCTTGAGCGGAAGGGAGAGATGTCCTAGCTGTAAGGAACCTGTGCAGGAAGTGAACCTTTACTCACGGGATGCTGTCTAGGTGTAGCAGCATCTAAGAAACGCCCCTGCCTGCAGCCTCCAGCCTCAGGAGGGTGCTCCTCTCCAAGTACCAGTGCAATAGGACACATTCTGCCCCTTGAACTTGGAAATGCTCCTCCAAGCCATTTGGACCAAGACTTGAAGCTGTAACAGCCTTCTTCCTCCTCTCTTGCCATAGCAGAATTCTGCTCCAGCAGGAGGGATGCAGCACTGGCTCCTCACAGCAGTGCTGGGAGCAGAGGAAGAGCTGGGCTGTGGCCCTAACCCCAGGACACCTCAAGCTGAGGAGGTGTAGGAAGAATGTGCAACAGCACAGTTTGAAGATGATCCAGTTGGATCAGCCACCTTCGAGGCTGCTGAATCTCCTCTTCCATTTAACGTTTCCATGGAGGCTTTGGGTTTTTTTTTTCTCTCCCCATAGAAGCTTTGACTTGAGGATGTTGTTTTCAATTCTAGTACAAGACACACATTACAGCTGGTTCCCTGCCCTGCAGTTAAACAGTGAACTGCTTGAAGACACCAGTGACAGGAAGCAGCAATATCCATGTCCCTGCTGTCCCAGAGGAAAGCAATGGGTTAAAACCACATTGGATTTAGCTTATTAAAACTGGGAGGATGTGCTCGTCACTGTGGTGTCTGTTTTGCTCTGGTTCTAGTCCCTCTCTGGGCTCACTTTCAAGTTCTGAGGTGCCAGGGAGCTGCCACTTGGGACTCTTTGAAGTCCATCGGTGGAACCTCTTTTCTCTTGCTCTTGACTTCTCAATGTCTGGTGACCCTTGGCTTTGAAGGCAGGTGTTGGCAGAAATGGTCACCCTCTTCTGCTCTCATTGTCCCCACCCTTTGAGCCCTGATAACATAACCGAGTTCTTCCACTTATGTGGAAGGCAGTGGCTGGTTTGGGCCAGTTTTCTGTTTGATGGGTGTAAGTGGATTGGATCTGCTGTTGTTTCTTAGAGTGGGTGTATTGTGTCCTCCAAGCGTCTCCCACCTCCCTGGTGTTGTGCATCCCTGTTCAGGAGCCCCTTTTGTCAGCAGTGTTATTCTGTTCCCTGGCACAATCTTATCTTGTTACTTGGTACAGACAAAAGAGTCCTCTGTGTTCGTGTTCCTCCCACTGCTCAGCATTGCCCAAGCTGTGTAAGCTCTTGTCTCTGCTGGTGCAAGGGTTTCTTCATGGTCAGGTTTGGCCAGCTCCTTCAAAACGAAGGCCTTGGGCAGCCTGGTTGCACTCCTTTCACCCTCATGCCTTGCTTCCAAATAGATAGCACTTTTCAATGCATGCTGGCATTTGCTTGGGGCTGTAGGACAAAGAGGTAGAAATGGGCTGAGTTTTTCACACTCCTTAGGAAAAAAACTGCTTGTTTTCTCATGGATGGGGCACTGCTGCTCGTGAATCTTGCATATCAGTCATTTAATCCATCAGGTTGGAAAAGACCTTGGAGATGATCAAGTCCAACCGTTCCCCACCACTAACTCCTATCACAAAGGGCCTCATCTATGCAGTTTGAGGATGCTTCTGGGGCTGGTGACTCCACCATTCCCTGGGCAGCCTGTTCCAATCCCTGACCCCTTCCCTCCTGCAGGTGCTCTGACAGTCAGCTGGCCCAGGCGAGGAAGCAAGTGGCCAAGAAGAGCACTTCCTTCCGTCCCAGCTCTGTGGGCTCTGGGCAGTCCTCCCCTTCTCCCCCTATCCTCAGTGATGCACCTCCGGTGGGCAGGACCAATGTAGCCCAGCAGCATCGGTAAGTGCAGCATGTTCCCTGCATCCTTGGGAGGGTTTGGGATGCTGGGACACCTTTGGGACTTGTTGAGTTTATTTCTGTATGGGCTGAGCTCTTCATTTGCAGTTTATCTCATCCTGAGCATTTGTCTTCTCCTTTGTGTTGCCTCCCAGAGAACTGTTCGTTATATTTGAGCTTGGGGGGGTCTCTTATCAGTTCTGAGCAGCATTTACCCCAGTGGGATCCTGGCCAAAACCTCTGCCCCTGCTTATTAGAGGCCTCCTGTTTTGACAGCTTTCTAGGCTCAGAGGAAAGCTGCTGTTAATGTCAGTCTCCAGGTGGCTTTTCCACAGTGGTGGCTTTGAGGCAATCAGAAGCACAGAAACCATTGCTCCATGGTCAGAAACCACAGCCAGCTTGGGCTTGGTTTTGCTTCCTTACTTTGATTTTGGCAGCTGCTTTGATAGGAATGAATTGCCTAAAATCCCTTTGCCCTTTGAAACTCTGAGGTGCTGGCACAGGGTGCCCAAAGAAGTGGTGCATGCTCCATCTCTGGCAGTGTTCAAGGCCACGTTGACCAGAGCCTTGGGTTATGTGGTCTAATAGAAGAGACTGTAGTGACAGGACAAGAGGTAATGGGTTCAAACTGAAACAGAAGAGGTTTAGATTGGATATGAGGAAGAAGTTCTTTACTGTGAGAGTGGTGAGGCACTGTAATGGGTTGCCCAGGGAAGCTGTGAATGCTCCATCACTGGCAGTGTTCAAGGCTGGGTTGGACAGAGCCTTGGGTGCCATGGTTTAGTGGGAGGTGCCCTTGCCCATGGCAGGGGTTTGAACTAGATGATCTTGGGGTCTTTTCCAACCCTGCCTATTCTATGATTCTAAGGTGCCCTTGCCCATGGCAGGGGTTGGAACTGGATGATCTGAAGGTCCTTTCCAACCCTGACTGTTCTATGGTTCTATGATTCTAAGGTGCCCTTGCCCATGGCAGGATTGGAATGGGATGATCTGAAGGTCCTTTCCACCCTGACTATTCTATAGCTCTACAATTCTAATGTGCCCTTGCCCATGGCAGGGGTTTGAACTGGATGATCTTGGGGTCCTTTCCAACCCTAACTGTTCTATGATTCTGAGGTGCTCTTGCCCATGGCAGGGGTTGGAACTGGATGATCTGAAGGTCCTTTCCAACCCTGACTGTTCTATGGTTCTATGATTCTAAGGTGCCCTTGCTCATGGCAGGGTTGGAATGGGATGATCTGAAGGTCCTTTCCAACCCTGAGTATTCTATGGCTTTATGATTCTAATGTGCCCTTGCCCATGGCAGGGGTTTGAACTGGATGATTTTGGGGTCCTTTCCAACCCTAACTATTCTATGATTCTGAGGTGCCCTTGCCCATGGCAGGGTTGGAATGGGATGATCTGAAGGTCCTTTCCATCCCAAACCATTCTACAATTCTATGATCTTAGGGTCCTTTCCAACCCACCCCCTTTCCTGCTTTTTGACATATCCCTTTCCCCATGCCAGCCTCCCCAGCATCCAAACAGGCAGCAGCACCCCACAGTCCTTCCACGGCATGATGGACCGCGTGCCCAACGAACCCTCATACCGAGCCCCTCTGGAGAAGCTCTTCTACCTGCCCCACGTGTGCAGCTACACGTGTCTGTCACGCGTGCGGCCTCTGCGCATCGACCAGTACCGCAGCCGGAACCCACTGCTCATCCCACTGCTCTATGACTTCCGTCGCATGACGGCACGGCGCCGACTCAACCGCAAGGTGGGCTTCCATGTGCTCTACAAGACCCCGTGTGGCCTCTGCCTCCGGAGCATGCAGGAGATCGAGCGGTACCTCTTTGAGACAGACTGTGACTTCTTGTTCCTGGAGATGTTCTGTTTGGATCCCTACGTGCTGGTGGATCGCAAGTTCCAGCCCTACAAGCCCTACTACTACATCGCGGACATTACCAAGGGCAGGGAGGATGTGCCACTGTCCTGTGTTAATGAGATTGATAACACTCCACCTCCTCAGGTGGCCTACAGCAAGGAGAGGATCCCGGGCAAAGGGGTTTACATCAACACCAGCTGGGAATTCCTTGTGGGTTGTGACTGCAAGGATGGCTGCAGAGACAAGTAGGTGACCCCATGGGTGTCACTGGGGCTGGAGGGTGGGGGTGACAGCACAAGGTGGACCTGCTCTGCACTTTAAGCCCACACAGCTCTGGTTGAGTGTAGGTTTGAACCCAGCTATGCCCATCTCTGCATAGACCCATTCATAAAGGTGGGATTTCTTCTCCTTTCTGCAAAACCAGTGTCTAAAACTAACGTGGGAGGAATGGGTGGGTTTTTCTGTGTCTCTCTAGATCAAAATGTGCCTGTCACCAACTGACTGTCCAAGCGACTGGCTGCACCCCAGGGGGGCAGATCAACCCCAACTCTGGATACCAGCACAAAAGGCTGGAAGAATGTCTCCCAACAGGGTAAGCAGAGCCACATCTTCTTCCCTCACAAACACCAGCCCAGAAGCTTGGTCTCTTGATGCTATCAGAGAGGGGTATTATTCAGCTGGGAGAAGAGAAGGCTCTGGGGTCACCTTAAAGCACTTCCCAGTGCCTAAAGGGGCTACAGAAGACCAGGAGAGGGCATTTGGACAAGGGATGGAGGGACAGGACAGGGGGAATGGCTTTAACCTGTCAGAGGGGAGACTGAGATGAGTCATTAGGAAGAAGCTCTTGGACAGGGCTTGGAGCAGCCTGGTCTGGTGGAAGGTGTCCCAGTCCTGGGTTGAGCTTTAAGGGCCCTTCCAAACCATTCTGTGACTCTAGTTCCTGAGGGAGGCAGTGCAAACCTGCCTCTGACCTTGATCCCTGTTAACATGTGGCCCAGGACCTCTGTTCATGGTCACAGCACCTCACAACAACACTTTCCCTGCTCTGTTGGGCTCTCAGTTGCTGCTGAAGGTCCCTTTGTGTCATTTCTGGTGCCACCCCAGCTCTTGGGAGGTTCTTTACCAAGGAAGATGTCTCTGTTCTCCTCTCTTTCAGGGTTTATGAGTGCAACAAGAGGTGCAAGTGCAACGTTAACATGTGCACCAACCGCTTGGTCCAGCACGGCCTTCAGGTCCGGCTGCAGTTATTCAAGACCCAAAACAAAGGTTGGGGCATTCGCTGCCTCGATGATATTGCTAAAGGCTCCTTTGTCTGCATCTATGCAGGTAGGACCTCACCCCATGGGCTGAGCAGGTAGAAGCCTCTTAGCTTTGAAATGGGTGTGCTGAATGAAAAGCCTTTGTTGAGCCAGCCCTGCTTGGCAGTCGCATGGATCCAGATAGGAATCTGCTCGGTTTCAATTAAGGAGTGGGGGGAATAAGTGTTTGAAAAGATCTGGTTGTGTCAGGCCTGAGATCTGGGCTTTGTTTATCATGAAATAGGACGTGGAGCTGCTGGAGTGAGTCCAGGGGAGGCCACGGAGCTGCTGTGAGGGCTGGAGCTGCTCTGCCCTGGAGCCAGGCTGAGAGAGCTGGGCTGGGGCAGCCTGGAGAAGAGAAGGCTCCTGAAGGGGAGAGCTCAGAGCAGCTCCAGTGCCTGAAGGGGCTGCAGGAAACCTGGAGAGGGGCTTTGGAGAAGGGATGGAGGGACAGGACAGGGGAATGGCTTTAACTGCCAGAGGGGAGACTGAGATGAGCTCTTGGGCAGAAGCTCTTCCCTGGGAGGTGCTGACACAGGGTGCTCAGAGGAGCTGTGCCTGCCCCATCCCTGCAGTGCTCAAGGCCAGGTTGGACCCAGGGCTTGGAGCACTGTGTTCCAGTGGAAGGGATCCCTGCCTGTGGCAGGGGTTGGAGCTGGAGGAGCTTTACAGTCCCTTCTATCCAAAGCAAGCTGTGACTGTGACCCCAGAGCTGTGTGTGCACACTGTGAATCAACACAAACCTGTTTCCTGTTTACACCCCACTGTTGCTGGGGCTGTCAACACAAACCAGCCAAATGCAGAAGTTGCAGGGGGGCGGTTGTGTCAGCCCTGCAATGAAAGCAGAAACACTGCTGGGTTCTGGTGCTCTGAGCATCACCTCTGTGCTCTGCCGTCACCTCCAGCCCTTCGGAGGCAAAGGCAGTGTCCCTGTTTGAACTGGTGGCTAGAGATGTCCGTGTTGGAAACCTGGATGTTAGCAAGGACCCTGTAGTGAGAAACCTGCATGTAGCCCCAGGACACAGCGGGTGATGGGTTCAAACTGAAACAAGGGAAGTTCAGGTTAGGTACAAGGAAGTTCTCTACTGTGAGGGTGCAGAGGTGCTGGCACAGGTTGCCCAAAGAAGTGGTGAATGCTCCATCCCTGGCAGTGTTCAAGGCCAGGCTGGACAGAGCCTTGGGTGACATGGTCTAGTGTGAGTCATCCCTGCCCATGGCAGGGAGTTGGAACTGGGTGATCCTAAGCTCCTTTCCAACCTAACCCATTCAATGACCCTCTTTAGACCCCCCAAGTGCTTCAGATTACCTCAAGAATCAGGGTCATCCATTGTCCTTCCCCAGCCCAGCTTTGCCATTAGGTGGTGTCAGCCCTGTTCACTCCTTGGCGTGCATTGGGTTAGGAACCTCATCCCTGGAAAACTCACACTCAGTTTTCCCTTCCCCCAGGGAAGATCCTCACGGATGACTGTGCTGACAAAGAGGGGCTGGAGATGGGGGATGAGTACTTTGCCAACCTGGACCACATTGAGAGCGTGGAGAACTTCAAGGAGGGCTACGAGAGCGATGCAAAGTGCTCCTCGGACAGCAGCGGGGTGGACCTGAAGGACGATGAGGATGAGAACACGGGCACGGAGGAGCAGGAGGAGTCCAACGAGGACAGCTCCGATGACAACTTCTGCAAGGACGAGGACTTCAGCACCAGCTCGGTGTGGCGCAGCTATGCCACGCGCCGTCAGACCCGTGGTCAGAAGGAGAATGGGCTCTCAGAGACGGCCTCCAAGGACTCGGGGCTCACCCGACAGCTCCACCATGATGAGGCTCCCGTGGCTGCCTCCTGCAAGCTCCCAGTGTCGGAGGAGACCTCCAAGAACAAGGTGGTGTCGTGGCTGAGCTCCAACAGCATGTCCGATGGCTTCCAGGACAATGACAGCACCTCCTCCTTCAAGATGAGTGAAGGGGGGGAAGGCAAGGCCAGCAAAGGGGAGATCCCAGGGGAGAAGGAGAAAACTGCTGCTGCCCCAGGAGATGCGGATCAGGAGCTGAAGGCATCAAAGAAAGACGTAAGGAATATGAGGAAATGGAGACACCACAATGGGCCTCAGGCGTCCTCTTGCTCAATGGCTTCTCCACCCATATAATGTGCTGTGGTGCTCTTTGGTGTCCCCGTGCTCTGCTTACTCGGCCTTTGCTTGCTGGGGTAGGGTGGGAAGTGCCTGTCCCCTTCCTGGGGGGAGTTTGGGGCACAAGAGGCTGCAAAGCAGCTGCTCAGCATGAGCTCCATGTCCCTCAGGTCCTTGATGCTCAGTGACTGCGCAGCCCTGCAAGAGGGAGCCAGGGATGGTGGAACCATGGGGATGCTCTCTGTCCCCTCCCTGCTCTGTTGAGGACCCACCATGTGGGGCACGGAGGATGGGAGCCCCATGGTCAGATCTTGGCCCTGTGAAGCAGCCCCTTGGCCTGGGTGTCCCATTGAGCAGGGTTGGTGTTTGGGAAGTGATTACCCAGAAGGGTGCCCTGAAAGGGAGAGGTTTTAACTGTGTGTCCTTCTCCCCCCTGCAGGAACCTGAGGATGTGGCCAAAATTCCCGGGTAAGGTTCCTTAACGTGGATTTTCCTGCTTTTTATTGCCAAATTACTGCAGCTTTAGGGCTGTTCTTAACTCGGTTTAGCATCATTGCTGGAGGAAACAGAGCTCCCAGTTCCTCTGCTGCTATGGCTCTGCCTGGGGATCCAAGCAACCCTGCTCTTCCCACAGGCTGGGCGACCTGGGCAGGATGTATGGATACAACCCCAGCCCTCCCAAACTGGAGGGGATCCGGAGGCCCACGAGCAGGACCGCGCTGCTGCAGAGCAAACGGCTTTCTGGCCCCCCACAGCCCACCACGGATGTAAGCAGAGATCCTTGGGATGGGATGGGAATGCCGGAGATGGGTGGGAAGGGGTGGGCCTGGCTCAGCCTGGTTCACTGAAGGCCTTGAGCCTTCCTTTGGGTTCTTTCTCTGTACTTCCATTCCCGGGCACCAGCACAGGGCTGCGGTTTGGGGTTGTGATTTCCTGGGGGGAAACTGATTTCCTTCTGCCACTGGGAGCCTTCTGTGGCTCTGAGAGCCCCAGAAACGGGAGCCACGTGGGGTTTGGGCCATGTGTGTGAGGGGATGTGGCACTTTGGTTCACACCCCAGGGATGCGGTGCTCAGAGGGCAGCCACGAGGTGGGGGGGGCTTTACTTTGTGGTGTCTGCCCCTTCCTCACCAATGCCAATGCTCTCCCTGCCCCAAGGTGCACTCGGCAGCCGTGGGTCCCTTTGCTCAGGATGTGCTGACCTTGTCGAGCAGCACTGACAGTGAGGGTGAGAACGGCGCCGCAGCAGCGGGACAGGGCCAGGCCACCACCAATGACAGTGATGACATTCAGACCATTTCCTCGGGCTCCGATGAGGAGGAGGGGGATGAGAAGAAGAACCCTTCCTCAGGGTCAGGTGAGGACGGTGGTAGGGAGGAGCACAAGGAGCAGGTACAGTGAAGCACATGGGGCAGGAGCCATCAGAACGGGGTTGTGTGGATGAGCTGTGAGCGCGGTGCATCCCGCTCCGTGTGCCTCTGAGCTTTGTCTCACCAGCCAAGGGCTGAAGCTTCCCCAGGGGTTGTTTGGGCCATAACTGCAAAGCACAGTCCTCAAGTGGTGGATATTGTGGAGAGCTGAGCAAAGCCAACTGTGAGGCTCATTATGGCAAGTGGAGAGCTGGGAGCTGCCCTGGAGCCAGCCCAGGGTGGGTTTAGATCCAAGGAATAGGTTGAGCAGGAAGGGATCCTCGAGCTCATCCGCTTCACCCACTGGAGCAGGATGCTCCGGGCTCCTGTGTCCAGCGGGGCCTTGAGCACTGCCAGGGATGGGGCATCTGTGGGGCTCCTCTGGAAGGTGAAGGGAACCCGATGCAGCCTCCTCCCCTATGGCAGGTCCCATGAAGAGGCAGGTGGCTGTGAAATCCACCCGGGGCTTTGCCCTCAAGTCAACGCATGGCATCGCCATCAAATCCACCACCATGGCCGTCGATAAGGGCGAGAGCGCACCGGTGCGCAGGACCACGCGGCAGTTCTACGACGGGGAGGAATCCTGCTACATCATCGATGCCAAGCTGGAGGGGAACCTGGGCCGCTACCTCAACGTGAGTCACCTCGGGGGGCATCTTGGGGTGGTCTGGGGCAGCTCCTATAGGAGCTGGGACATTGGGGCTGCTCATCCTGGGGCAGAGAAACTGCATGGGGACCTCAGAGCATCTTCCAGAAGGGATGCTGGGGAGGGAGCTTCATAGGGACGGGAGTGATGGGACATGGGGTGATGGATTCACACTGAAATGAGGGATTAGGGTTGGATATGGGGAAGCTCTTCCCTGTGAGGGTGGTGGGACACAGGAATGGGTTGAATGGAGAAGCTGTGCGTGCCCCATCCCTCACAGTGCTCAAGGACAGGCTGGAACAAAGCTGCTCCAGTTAAAGGTGTCCTGCCTGTGCCTTTGGATGAGCTTTAAGGTCCCATTAAAAACTGGGAAAAGAGCCGGATGAGGAGGATGGATCCACCCCTATGGCTGGAGCTGGGCCCTGTGATGGCCAAGTCAGACCTTCCTCAGCAGCATCACCTTTGCCTGTGCCTCCAGAGTGGAGCCCATTCCATGGGGAGCGGTGCTGTGTGTCCCAGCTCCCGTTGGGATGTGTGCTCACGGTGCCTCTGCTCCCTCCAGCATAGCTGCAGCCCCAACCTCTTCGTGCAGAACGTGTTCGTGGACACCCACGACCTCCGCTTCCCCTGGGTCGCCTTCTTCGCCAGCAAGTGAGTGATGGGGGTCCCATCCCTGCTGACCCCCAACCTGAGTGGGGAGCACCGGGCTCAGGAGCTGCTGGGGGGGTTCAGACCTTTCCAAAGGGGGCAGTTGAGGTGCAGTCCCCCACCACGTGGCTCTGGGGCACCGGGAGCATGGAACCTCCTTTGGGCAGCTCCAGGGGAGTGATTCATCAGGGAACTTTGTCCCTCTGCTCCCAATGGAGCCAAAGGCACCGCCTGCTTCACCCTTGGCCTGGGGGCAGATGGGAGCATTGGGAGCAGGAGCTCCGCCTGCTCCTCCCCTTTGGAATGGGCTCTTCATCCTCTTCCTCTCCGCAGGAGGATCCGTGCTGGCACGGAGCTCACCTGGGATTACAACTACGAAGTGGGCAGCGTGGAAGGCAAAGAGCTGCTGTGCTGCTGTGGGGCCATTGAGTGCCGTGGGCGCCTGCTCTGAGCCCCCCGGGCTCTGTCTATGCCATTCCCAAGCGGTGGAAGCGCCTTCAGTGATCCCATCACTTGAAAATGCGGATTGCAGGGAGCAGATGGCCACAAACTGAACCAGACCCGGGCATGGGGAGTGGGAAGGGGAAGCAATGCCCAACCTGAGCCTCTGCAGTGTAATGGGAAACACTCCAAGGAACTGCTTCAGGGTGGGACTGAGCCATATCCATCACTGTGGGGTTGTGGGGAGGAGGGTGGGATGAGCCCCGTTCCCAATGTGGGTCTATGGGGTGAAGCTCAAGTGCTGCAGGTGCATGGGCTGCAGCCGGGCCATGGCCCAGGAACCCTCCCTCCATGGGTACAGGGCAGTAAAGAGATCACCCCAAAGCCATCACTGCACGCACCCCATTGCCAGAGCGGCTGCAGCAGGCACAGATGATTCCAGAGCTCTGGAATTCTCTGCTTTTCCTGGAAGTTTATTGGGACCTTTGTGTACTTTTAACCTTTTTATTTCTTCCTTTTTTTTTTTAAAAAAAAAAAAACACCAACAAAACACGGTTTTGGTCTGTGGTTGGGAATGGTCCTTTTCCTTCCTCCCTCCACCCCAGGGCCATCCCCACAGCATTGGGGACAGCCCAGGATGGAGGCAGGAGCCCCGGAGCAGAGCCCTCAGCTCCATCGGGCTTCCAAATAAATAGAAACAGCAAAAACAACACAAAAAGGAAGGAATTGGGCTGTGAATTTGTCCTGCGGGAGCCGAGGGGGCGACCCACATCCCATTGCCAAAGGGAAAAGGGGATCCGACTCCTCCGGGAGCCCAAACGCCGTAGCTCCCTTCCCGAGCCTTGGATCCCCCCTTGGAATCGCTCCTCTCCTCCCTCCCACCCTACCTCGGGGAAGGGGCTTTTCCCCGTGTTGAGAGGCATCCAGAGGCCGTGCTTCCCATAGGGATGGGTGGGAAAGGGGCAGTAACAGAGCCCCGGCACCGCGGTGGCTTAAGGCAGCGGGTGAAAGGCAGGAAGGGCAGCAGCGCACAGCAACGCTGCACCCGGAGGTGACCCAGGGACCCACTTTGCTCTGGTGGGGACGGGAGAGGATGGAGGGGCCCCGGGGGGGTCCGGGCTGGCGGTGCCTCAGTCGGTTTTGCGGTGGTTGTTGTTGAGCACCGGGTGCCCATTGCACAGGGGTCCGTTCTTCTCCTCCTCCTCCTCAGAGTTGTCCGTCTCCTCGCGGTCGCTCCGCTCATCCTCCACCACCTATGGGGTGACAAAGGGGGGGCTCAGGCAGTGCCCCCCATTGCAACCACCGCGGTTTGACCCCTTTATGGGCACCAAACCCACACCCCCACAGAGCCCCTCCAGAGCACCACAGCCTCCGGTCCCCATTGCAATGCAATTCAGCTCCGAGATCTGGGGGGCTCCAGCTCTGAGATCTGGGGGGCTCCAGCTCCGAGATCTGGGGGGCTCCAGCTCCGAGATCTGGGGGGCTCCAGCTCCGAGATCTGGGGGGCTCCAGCTCCGAGATCTG